>VDFB02058242.1:78854404-78962533 GCA_007258455.2 Sequoia sempervirens | reverse complement strand
ATATGAATGTTAATTTGATCTTATTCATTTGTATGTCAAATGTATGTGTTTGATTGTCATAGAATATATATATATATATATATTAGAGTATATATACATATATATATATGTGATAGCATTATAAATATATATATATGTACATGTATATATACATGTATACACACACATATATAAGGTATGGACATATATAAATATATATATATATATATATATATATATATATATATATATATATATATAGGTGAGTATATATATATATCTATATTTATATATGATAATTAAATAGAGGTTGATTTGTATATCTGCTATGCAAAGTATTATGGGCCAATTAATACATATGTTATGAAAAACATTAAAGGCCGAACTATATGCAAGTAATGTGTAATAATTAAGGCCCTTATGTTTTCTCTACTCCAAAAAGATGTGGAGTTAAATTGGACGTTTGAGTGTCAAAAATCATTTGAAATGATAAAAGAAAAGCTAGTCTCTGCTCCTGTACTACGTGGACCAAATTGGAGTCTTCCCTTTCACATTTATGTTGATGCTTCAGATGATGCAATTGGTGCATTATTAGGGAAAGAAGATGAGGATGGGGGTAAATATGCCATATATTTTATTAGTAAAAACTTAACGTCTACTGAGAGAAATTACACGACAACAGAAAAAGAATTCTTAGCAGTCGTTTATGCCATTAAAAGGTTATGTCATTATATTATAGCATATAAAGTTACAGTTTACACAGATCACTCAGCTGTAAAATATTTAATGAATAAACATGTAGTTAATGGTCAAATAATGAGATGGTTACTACTTCTTCAAGAGTTCAATGTGACAATACTTGACAAACCAAGAAAATTTAATGAGGTGGCAAATTTTCTATCTCAAATTAAACAAGAAGAGGGTGATCGAGCACCTATACAAGATGAGTTACCTAATGAAAATTTGTTTGCTATCTCTATAAAGGTTCCTTGGTTTGCTAATATTGCCAACTATTTGGCTACTTCTGAAGTACCTCCTGAATTTACATTTAAACAAAGGAAGCAACTTATTGGAGAATGTGCACCATTTAAATGGATTAATGGGATTTTATTTCATTGTGGACCTGATATGGTTTTGAGAAGATGTGTCAGGGCTAATGAAACTTATAGTATTCTGAGGGCCTATCACGATGATCCTTCAGGGGGTCATTATTCTGCAAAAAGAACTTCCCATAAAATACTAGGTATTGGATATTATTGTCCTTCAATGCATAAAGATGTTAAAAATTATGTTCGTCATCGTGATGAATGTCAAAGAGTAGGAAGACCAATTACTTCGACAGAGATATCGTTGCAACCCCATGTAACTTTGGAACCATTTGAAAAATGGGGGTTAGATTTTATCGGCCCCATAGATCCTTCCTCACAAGGGAAAGAATATATATTAGTTTGTATTGATTATCTGACAAAATGGGTTGAAGTTCAAGCTTTACGAGTTGCTAGAGAAGAGCAAGTTGCTGATTTTCTCTATAACAAATTTTTTCTTCGATTTGGAGCCCCTCAAACTATTGTTACAGATCAGGGACCCCAATTTATGTCCAAAGTCCTCCTAGCATTTACAGACCATTTTTAGGTGAGCCATAAGAAGTCATCCCCCTATCACCCTCAAGTAAATGGTCAGGTAGAAGTGACTAATAGGGAGTTAGAAAACATACTGACAAAAACTTTCTCTTCAGGAAGAAAAGATAGGGCCAGGAAATTGCCTGAAGCTGTTTGGGCATATAATACAACATGGAAATCTACAACTGGATTCAATTCCTATGAGCTTTTTTTTGGAAAGAAACCTCTTCTTCCCATTGAATTTGAACTTCAGACCCTATGAACAGCAATGGAATTGGGTCTAGATTTGAAACGAGCTCAAATAGAATGAGTTTTATAGTTAAATGAGTTGGATGAGCTTCGTCTAGATGTTGTTCATCAAACGGAATTAGTTCAACATCAATGGAAAGTTTGGCATGATAAATATATTAAAGAAAGAGAATTTCATAATGGTGACTGGGCCCTGCTATTCGATTCAAGATATAAAGATCATAAAGGAAAACTCAGAACTCATTGGCTGGGACCATATGAAATTTCTGAGGTTTTCTCGAATGGCACAGTTCAATTAAAACCTATCGATGGTGATTCACGAACTCTCTTAGTAAATGGTCATCGTCTACGTATTTATCACAAACTAGTTAATAAAGAAGAATTTACAAATCTGGTAGAAATGCAAGGAGAAATCCAATGTATTGACTCTGCCAAGGCAGAGTCTATTTTGATTTAAATGATTATATGTTATTTGAAAAAAAAAAAAAAATTGATGAAAAATTGTAATAAAAAAGACATGTACTTAATTCATTTTTTTTAGCATCTTTCATAAATTTTCAGACTTAACACGTATTTTCATTTGGAAGGACCTTTCATAAAGGAATAATAACTTATGAAGCACCGTTCCATGATGCTCTGGAACTTGATCATTTAGCTGGCCAGTGCTCCAGAACTTGATGATCTGAACACCTGATGCTTCAGAACTTTCATCTGGTCGCTACCCCGGCTGCATCCTTCAACGATGCTCCAAAAATTTCATCTAGTCGTTGCCCCAGCTGCATCCTTCAACGATGCTCTGAAACTTTCATCTGGTCACTGCCCCGACTACATCTTTCGATGATGCTCTGGAACTTTCATTGGTTGCCACTCCGGCTACATCTTTCGAGGATGCTCTAGAACTTTCATTGGTTGCCGCTCCGACTACATCTTTCGACGATGCTCCAAAACTTTCATTGGTTGCCGCTCTGGTTGCATCTTTCGACAATGCTCCAGAACTTTCATTGTCGCTGCTTGAGCTGCATCTTTCGATGATGCTCTGAAACTTTTTGCTGCTTCGGATGCATCCTTCAATGATGCTCCAGAACTTTCATTTGATCACCGTTTCAGTTGCATCTTTTAGCGATGCTCCAGAACTTATCCACTTTTCCAGTTCCTAATGCATGCCTTATGCGTGCTCCGGAACTTCCACCACTTTCTTTGTCCGAATGCATGCTTTACGCATGCTCTGAAACTTATTCATTTTCATTTTTCCAACTCCTTTCTAGAAACAATTTCAAATATTTTTCGATGCTTTGATTATCATACATCGGTACATGTGCCTTCTTCTGTCATTGTAAATAAAAGCCATCGTAATAGCCTGTCTTTATTAATGACTTCGTCATCCATGAGTCTCTTCATTCATGTCATAATAATTATACCGTCACCTTAGTCAATACCCTTGCATCATCCTATCAAATCGTGAGGTACAAGATCTTCAAGCGATCATGGAACAGAAGTAAGTACAAATTTTTGCTTTAAATAAGTAGTTATTTTTGAATAAAATATAATTGATTGGCAAGAGTTTATTTTCCCAATTTAGTAAATTGAGCCACTTGGTGATTAATTGTTAAGTACACTACTCTTTTTGCGGCCCTTCATGCAAATTGAAATTATTACACAGTAAGCTCCGAGCAAGAGTAGAGTAAATGATTACAATCTGATCATATCTTCAAAAATACCAGTGCACAAGTCCTTGGCATTATTGAATTTTTCAATAGGGTGGTAAGCAAGAGAGACAAGAAAATGGGCGGCACAAAGAAGAAATCTAAGCCGGCTTCTGCATAAAATTTGTTGGGGTTAAGTAATATCTCTCGGCTGTTTGAGGAAGTAGGCTAGTTGGATTTTATCAGGAAATTTGAAGGGTATAATGAAAAGCTGGTGAATGCGTTTGCAGAAAGCTACTCTAACGGTCAGGTGATTCTACATGGGAAGCATTTCAAAGTGAGTTCAAAAATTATCTCTTCTATTTCAGGGTTGGAAGATTCTGGTATCAAAATATCTGAAACTACACAAATTCCATATCAGAAATTATCAGAATTATTCATTAGACAGGGAGATCCTCAACCCATGATAGTTGTCAGTACTAGGGGACAGAATAAAGGGTTTAAGAGAGCCTCTATCTTAGAACCCTGGGGTATTGTTGTTGCATGGATCATTAGATATTTTACTTGTGAAGGTCAACTTGCCACTATGGTAGGACCAACATTCCGCATATTAACACATTTGCGGCATGGGAAGGAAAACCCTGCTCTAAGGGTTAATTTGCCTCATTTCTTGAATGATTCTATTAATTCTTCAATAGAGAGATACAAAACTGGTTCAGGACCATTAAAACACCATGGGTTAATTCAATTGATTTGTAAATATCATTTTCGTAAGAAACCTCAAAGAAAATGGAATTTTTTTTGGGGGAAGTTTGATATGCCTACATCATGAAGGAAGATAGAATTAAGAGAATCCTCAAAACAAGTTGCTTCACCTTCTGGAGCAACTTCCCTCTAAAACCATAAAGCTCCTGAACCCTAAATTCCCACCATAGTTGGTGAGGAAGTGCCAGAATTTAGAAAATATGAGTTTGAAACTCTGGCCCAGATAGAGGATGTAGAGATAATGAGTCCAAATGTGGATACTCACCCTATTAAGAAGAGGAAAAGAAGAACTATTCTTCTAAATGATCCAACTATTTTAAATTATCAGGATACTCCTCCTTTGAGGAGGAGTAAAAGATTATCCTCTTGATCTGCAGAAACCCCAGCACAGAGTAAGGAGAAGAGTTCAAAAGCTAAAAAGCATAAGAGAAATTTGGAAACTGAGGAGTCAATTCACCAATCCTCAGAAAAAGAAATATCTGTAGAAGAAGTGCATTTTCATATGGTATCTGAAGAGGAAGCTGTAGAACAAGAAAAAAAGGAAATAGAAAAGGAACAATCTCCACTTTTTAGGGATATTGATGATAGTATGTTAGGGAAATTGTCTCCAGTTATTAATAAAGCTGTTGAAATTGTTGAAACTGAAAATATTAACATGGAGCTTGAAAAATTGAAATTAGAGATAGAAGAGTTAAGAAATCAGCTGCATGAAAATAAAGAAAGAATGGAATTACAACAAGAGGAAATAATGGTGTATAAGACTGTAATAGATGAAAGGGATCAAGAAATTCAGGATTTAAAGTTGGAAATTCATGGAAAAGATACATCTATTAGTCAGCTGCAATTACAAATTCAGAATTGTGATGAGGAAAATAGGATACATAGGGATGAATTAAATAAAGAAATTCAGAATTTAAAAGGAAATTTTATGCTCATGTTTTTAGCTTTTGAAGAGGAAAGGAAAAGACAAAAAGAAGAATTAAATACTTCTCTTAGTAAGATAGTAGAATTAGAGCAGGACTTACAGGAAAGCACAAGTAAACCAAAGATGGAATCCAGAGAAGTTCAAACTGAGCCAACGGTCACTAAATGGTTCCAAATTCAGATTCCTCCATTATTAATGAAATGGATGGAACGGTGCTATTTCCTCATAAATGCACAAATTGAGAATAATAGATTGAAAATGGAAATGGTATTATTAAGAGAAGCATTTCATAAAGCTTATAAGGGGAAATAGGATGCATGTCAAATAGCTGAATTTCTTTTATCCTGTAGAAGGCCATCTAGATTATATTCCATGTTTTTGAATGAGCAATGTTTTAGATGGAAATTGCTTAGGATTTACAATGATCAACCCTATGAACCTAATGATAAAGAATTTGTTAAAATGTTTGTAGACTCAAAACCTGAAGAGCAAGATATGCTCTGTGAATTCTTTACCCATGATATTTTGTTAGAGTAGCATATTGATTTCTTTGTTAATATTTTTGTGGGGGAAGTACAATTAAGATCTCTATTGTCTACTATGCGGAGTCAAATCCATTGGCAAGAATGAAATAAAGAATATGTTCAAGTAGAGAAAAGTATAGGACTTCAGATAAGATCTCCAAATAGTAGACCAACAGCTTTTAAGAAGACATTTGTAGCTCTTTTGCTGAATGAGAAAATGAAAGAAAGGTATGATGACAGCATCGGGTTTGCTATAATCATTTTATAGAACAAGGGAAAAAATTGGTTGGCAAGGCTTGGCATGCATGTGAAGAGAGATACACTCCATTGCCTATATATCTAAAGAGAAGGGAAGTAATATCTCCTCTTGGTCTTCGATGGTCCTTTGGAAGGGCAGATGACTTAGCCAAAATTTTAGGAGATCTCGGAACAAAATGGATAGAAATGAGGTACAGACCTCCTTTACTGTTGTATCTGGCTCCTGCTTTTCATATTAATATAGATCAGGATGACAAAATTTTCAATGAATGGAAACGGGGAGTTTCTTTTCATGCAGGTTTCCATAATTCCCCTATAAACTTTGATGACACAGCAAAAGACTTATATGATATCAGTGCAAAGTATGAAGAAGGGAGTAGAGGGCAGAATTATAATCAAGGGACAGGAGGACCTGTCAAGAACTAGGAAGGGGAGGAAATGATGAGGTAAAAATAACCTCATCATAATAATACCACAAAGACCTGGTTCATACATACAAATCTCTATCCTCTACCAATTAATTAAATTTTAGAAGAAATAATTGCTTAATTTTAGTAAGAACTTGTATAAACTTTATTTCTTTTGATTTCTTAAAGTAATTTTCCAATACAAATTTAATGGGTTGTTTTAAGTGTTTTGTAGATAATAATTGGTCAATCAAGTTACAGATTGAAGTATCCAGCTGGCACGTGCTCTAGAACAGTTAGAGATATATGCTGGAAATATGCTCCAGAACTTCAGGATGATGGACAGAAAATGTTGTTCTTAAAAGATGTTATTTCTGTTATCTTTTGAATTAAAGACTTTATGGCTCGACTTGAGCCTCTTAAATGATGTGTAATAGGATTAAAGATAGATGAGTTATACGTAGATCTGTTTAGATATTTTTCAATGGTTATCCATACCATCTGAAATATAGCATGTAGTTACAGTTTCTCTATAAAAGATACAGTCGCTGGAAGTAAGATATACAGTGAAAGTAATGTTATGCTATCAGAATGTTTTCCAAGGTTTATAAATAAAGAGATTGTTAAATGAAATTCTGAGTTATGAGTTATGGATGATAACTATGATTAATAGAGGTGTTCCTAAAATAGTTGTGGATGTGAGCTGAGAATGAATGTGTTGTCCCACGAGCTGGCCACTCTACGGGAGTAGATAAGTGTTTTATTTTGTTATACTGATGTTTTGTAGAGAGTTATTTAAATTCACTATTATGAATTCTTAGCTTTGAAGTATTTGTTATCTTTTCAACTTCCGTAGTTTCTGTTACTTACTATTGGAATTTTGACTGTTAAGAAAATACTTTATGAATTGCTATAAGCTTTTCTATTCTTATAATTTATCAGCTTCTTAGTTTAAATTGATTCTATGCTTTTTAACTTAGTTATTATGCTTTCTAAATTAGTATACTCATGTTTACAGTTCAAGCATTTTCTGTTTTCTTAGGAATATACTACTTTTCAGTTTGATAGTTATACAGTTTGAAGTTAGAATTAATTTGAAGTTTTTCTTAAAAAGTTAAGGAACCTGAGGGAGATACTCTGGAACTCTTCTATTGCATATTGCCTTGAACACTACCTGGTCGACAGATTGAATATTTTATTCCTTGTTCCACCATTATTAAACACTTTTTGTGGCTAAGGGACAGTCGATTTTCCTCACAAACCTACAAAACCCTATCCAGGTTTTGAAGGGCTTCATCATAGGTTGACCCATATACTATGAAATCATCCATATAAACCTCTACACAATCATTAACAAGTGTTGCAAATATAGCCAAAATGGCCCTCTGAAAAGTAGTTGGAGCATTACAAAGTCCAAAAGGAAGAACTCAGTATGCATATGTACCCCAAGGACAAGTAAACGTGGTCTTGTCTTGGTCTTCTGGTGCTACCTGAATTTGGTTGTAACCACTAAATCCATCTAGGAAAGAAAAATATGTCCTTCCAGCTAAATTGTCCAAAACCTGGTCAACAAATGGTAAGGGAAAATAATCTCTAAAGTGGCTTTATTAAGTTCTCTATAATCCACACAAATTCTCCACTTGCCATTTTTCTTTGGTACTACTACCATAGGTGACACCCACTTACTATCTGAGATAGGATAAATAAATCTTGCACAGAGGAATTTCTCAATCTCTACTTTAACAAGATCCTTTAATGCAAGGTTGAGTCACCTCTGTGGTTGACGAACAACTATTATATTAGGATCAGTATAAATGTGATGAGTACAAACACTTGGGTGAATACCCCTCATGTCTGTATAATCCCAAGCAAAAGATTTAGACCTTTTTACCAGCACATTAAATAATTTATCCTCTTGTATTTCTGTCAACCAACTATTGATATTCATAGTTTTTCCTGGTAACAACATAATTGTTTTTGTTCCTGGATAAGCCGAAGTGACAGTATGTATTGGTCGTAACAAAGTGTTGAGAGGAAAACTATGAGGTATAAGTCGGTGAAATCTTGTAATACCATCAAAGAAATAACTTGTTCTAGGAATCATATTAGCCAAGGGACAAGGAA
This sequence comes from Sequoia sempervirens, assembly GCA_007258455.2. Taxonomy (NCBI): domain Eukaryota; kingdom Viridiplantae; phylum Streptophyta; class Pinopsida; order Cupressales; family Cupressaceae; genus Sequoia; species Sequoia sempervirens. The sequence continues at coordinate 78,954,040 of VDFB02058242.1, read as the reverse complement.
TCCCCATGGTAACATAATTTTGTTCCATCCCACTTATATCAATCGGTTGTCCCAAAATTTCTGGTACATCCTCTATTACTTCTTCACTAGAACTTATAACCAAATGTGCTACCTCATTCACTAACTCATCCTCTAAGTCTTCTCCATGTTGCTTAATCACTACCATGGCCAAAGAGGCTAGATTGTCCTGCCCACTAAATTCTTTTGGTTCATCAACCCAAACTTTATTATATTTGGTTGGTTTAGCAGGAGGATATAAAAATAAACGTTTACTATCTGGACCATGTGAAATGGTCATACCTCCTTCTCGACAATCAATTTTAGCAATGACAGTAGCCAACCATGGTCTTCCCAAAATTATTGGATAACTATATTTAGGTGTAAGTGATTGAATTATTTGAAAGTCAACTGGATATTCCCATCCATCAACTTTAACAAGAACATTTTTTATAACACCTTTTGGAATGGCTATAGACTGATTTGCCATCTGCAAGACTGTAGTTGTAGGACTTAAATCTGTAAGAATTAATTTCTCCATTACATCCACCATCATTACATTAATAGTTGCTCCAAAATCCTCCAATGCATTAGGTATTGCTACCTCATTAATTGTAATAATAATCAATGGACTCCCCGGATCATCATATTTTGGAGCAACAGTACTCCCAAACAAAAAATTTAGCTAGATAACCATCAATATACACAGTATTTATTTTCTTTGGTTTCCTTCCTGGGGTTCTAATACACAGTTGTTTGATCAACTGATTTAACTCAGGAATTTCCTTTATTGCCTGCAACAAAGGAACCTCTATTTGCAATAGTTTTATTTCCTGAATTAATGCAGTTTCAGAAGCTAATGACATTTCTGGAGTATCTTTCAAAATTGTTGATTTTAGGCGCTCCGGAAATGGTGCTTGAGTTTTCTCCTTTGAAAGGATATCTCTTTTCTCCTTTGGAGGAATATCTTTACTAGACTCTGTCAAAGACTGACCTTCCTCCTCCCAAGGGAAACCAGTAGCTCCTATTGTTGAAGACTTAGTAATATCCATAGGTGGTATAGTATCTTTCTCAAAATTTTGAGAAAGAGGTTCGTCCACTACTTCCTCAATAGTGGGCGATTGAAGTGTCCTACCGGAACATAACTGAACATTTCCACAATGAATTGCATTAAGGCCTGTGACATGATCTTGCTTTGTAGTGTATACCAGAGTATTATGTCTACTATTCTTTGGATTGGGAAGTGGTTGCGCTGGAAGTTGAGGTTGATTCACCTGCTCAGTCTGAGGAAGATTCTGAGGTGGTGGCAAAAAGTTTTGATGTTGATTCCTCCTAGGACCAGTATAAAATTGATTTTGTCCTTGATTCCATTGGGGAGCAATATGTTGTGGGTACCATTTTTGTTGTGACTAGTTTGGCCATTGTTGTGTTCCCCATGATTGACAAACCCATTCAGGAGATCCGCAATAAGAAGTTGCCCAAGTAGGTTGTGGAGGATAGGGATGATTCCAAGGGGGAGGCCATTGATTACCAACCTAGTTATTCTGGGGTCTCCATGCAGAATTGGAATTCTGGCCATAAGAAAAATTCCCTCCCTGGCGTTGATTTAGCACATTTATTTCTTCTTCAACCTGAATAGTTTTTTTCTTAGTATTCTTAAGATTGATAAGAAGCTCACATTGATTGGTAGGGTGGCTTTCCTCCCAAAGTTGACAAAAATTAACCTTGTCTAATGGGCACTCCCATAAAAGATGTTTATTTCGACACCTAGGACAATAGATTGACAAAGTCTCAGGGTTACATGTCTTTGCTTGTATACCATCCAATGTAGTATTCAATTGGACCAGTATGTCTATCTTTAAATTTTCTATTTCTTCTTGAAGTTTACCTATCTCATTATTCCCTTTGAAAAGATTTGTTTTTTGGATTCCTCCACAAGTACGTGAAAAATTGTGACACAAATCACATATGTCTTCAAGGTTTAATTGAGACACATCACCTTTTCCCATTAAATCAAGACTTATTCTTGCATCATCATCGAGTCCTTTAAGAAATATAGTCTTGAGAATCTCAACACTAATTGTTGTTTTCCCACATCGTTTAGATACGAAAAGAAACCCATCCAAATAGTCTTCTAGACTCTCATCCTCATTCTGCCGAAGTTTAAATAGCTCTTCCTTATGATCACTCACCCTACAATAACTCTAATATTTATTCAAAAACACAATCTCCATTTCTTCCCAAGTTGTAATACTTCCAGACGGTAGTCCCATAAACCAGTGCATGGCTGAATCCTTCAAAGTAGAAGGAAACAACATTAGTTTTTGGTTGTCATTTTTATAGTCATAGGTTTGACAGAGGACCTTAAATTCAAAAAGAAATTGGTCTAGATCTTTCGAAGATAAACCACGAAAGGTTGGAAGGAAAGTTGGAGAAATTTTTTTCATTGTTGTATCATCATTTTCATCGAGAGCAATAGGATAAGTGAACGTCCTAGGTAGTGGAGGATCATTATTATTACGGTTTGCACCATTACGGTTGGCTTCTGCCCTCCAATCTCCCATGATGTTTAGAGGAATATGCTCCTTGACAAGAGGTTGTACTACAGGATGATCTTCTGGGAGATAGTGGAAAGCCTTGGGTGGGTTAGGCTCAAGTAATTCATCAGCAGAATAATCTTCTGAGCCTTGGGCCTCCCTTTGTATAACTGTAATGTATTTTGGGGGGGTCTTTGGTATAAATCGTCCGTGAGGGCCTCTTTTCCTGACCATGCAGAAAAGGAAGCCACAAATAATATTTTTGTCCTAAAAGAGGTATTCTAGGCGTCTTCTATAACACTTAAGCAAAAGAAGCGAAAGGGTCCCCGACAACAGCGCCAAAAAGTGATAGGTTGTCGTTAGGTCCCATTACTTTAGAATAAAATATTCAATTTTTCAACTGGGTAGTGTTCAAGGCAATTTGTAATAGAAGAGTTCTGGAGTATCTCCCTCAGGTTCCTTAACTTTTTAAGAACAAATTCAAATTAATTCTAACTTCAAACTGTTTAACTATCAAACTGAAAAGTAATCTATTCCTGAGAAAACAGAAAATGCTTGAACTATAAACATGAGTATACTAATTTAGAAATCATAATAACTAAGTTAAAAAGCATAGAATCAATTTAAACTAAGAAGCTGATAAATTATAAGAACAGAAAAGCTTATAGCAATCCATAAAATATTTTCTTAACAGTCAAAATTCCAACAGTAAGTAACAGAAACTACAAAAGTTGAAAAGATAACAAATACTTCAAAGCTAAGAATTCATAACAGTGAATTTAAATAACTCTCTACAAAACATCAGTATAACAAAAGAAAACACTTATCTCTATTTTCTTTCAACATGGCATCTTTAGGGGAATATTTCTCCAAGTTTGAAAATCTCTCCAAGTGGGTTTGTCCTTCCAACAAACCATTTAAACCTCTTTCATGTCCTTGTGCATTGAGCCAAGTGGAATTTAATGCATTATTTTCTCCCTCCAACAAGTCATTTCATGATTTTCAAATTCCACTTAATGTCATTTATTGTGCACATTCATCAAAATGTGCTCAATCTTCCTCCATTCACATCTTGACAAGTGGAATTTTCCCATTGGATGTTGAATGATCCCACATTGCTTCATTTTTCTCATTCCTCCATCTTGTCTTTCTATAAATAGAAGGTTTTTCTTCTCATTTGGGATCCACAACTTAGAGCAAAGTTACTCTCTTCACATTGAGAGCTAATTGTATCCATCTTCATAGCATTTGTCATCATCTTAGCTAGGTTATTGCAGATTTCACCAAGGAGCTCATTGTTCTTCATCAACAAGTGGATCAATCTTCATCAAATCATCACAAAGTTTGCAAAGGAGTTGGGAAAGGGCCAATTTTCATATCAAATTGGTACCAATTCCCCTATGGGATTGAGGGTTTGCATGTTAAAATAGGATTTCATTTGCTTTTCTTGTTTTTTTCTCCATTTTCTTTCCTATTTTGAGCATTGTAGATGAATTCCATGGGGAATCTTAGTTCTAACTTGCATATGGATCTAATTGTGTGTGTGTTTTCTATGTTTATGCAGATCCAGGATTGGGGTTCACATAGTGGCGCTAGAAGGAGGGTCGATCTCAAGTTCTTAACACATTTTTTGACAAAATTCCATGTTTTTTTGTGTTTTTTATGTGTCTATAGGAAATTGTGTCGCTATCAATTCAGCAATGCCATACAACAACACTACAAACTCCAAAATTTGTCGCTCAAACCTTCCCGTCCAAAAATTCAAATTTTTAAACCATGACGCTGGGTTGTTTCTCTGACGCTGAGTTTTCAAATTTCAAATTGTGCCACTGACTAGAACTCCATTGCCATCGCGCTCTCTGTTTTGTTGTAAAGTGTCGTTGTCAGACCAAGCGGTGCTATATAGTGTCATTGATTTCCTCAAACAGCAACGCATATGTGGGTTGCACCACTGGGGTGGGGTAAAGGACCAAATTTCAATTTTTTTTTGACATGTGCTTTTTTATTTTGATCATTTTGAGCTATTGACCTATTTTTTGTCTCTGTTTTTCTTGGATTAATCAATTCTTGTAGGTGGAAGCAAGGCAGGAGCAAGGAGGAGATTGGAGTGTAACATCATTTATCCATTGTATCAAGTGTCTTTAGACACTTTTGTGGAAGCAATTATAATTCCAAGTTTAAGGATTTTACCCCTTCAAGATTTTAGGACTCAATAGATTTCAATTTGGGTTTAAAACGAACAAGGAAAAAGGTTAAAAAGAACTTTAGGCAAATTTACTAGATTTTGTTTAAGGTTAACAATTGAACAAGCAACTTTCATCTTTTTCTTTGGTGCTTTAAAAAGAATCAAATCATTGCTTTGAGGATTTAAAATGAACATGTGCATCTTTGTTTTGTAATCACTTACCCAAAATAATACCATCAAAAAGACGTATGCACTTCTCTCGCACCTCACAGTGATCTTAAGAATCAAACAAATTTTTGGTGACATTAAGTTGTGTAAGTGATTACCTACACAATTCAATTTGGATCCTAAAATTGAACAAATCTTGTGAGTGTGAGTGGAACATATCGTGTGTGTTCTCTCTTTTTTTCTCAACAAAGATCAATCAAACTACAGATGTGTTTGCTCACTTTTGTGTTATCTTAGAGGGCCTACCTTGTGGGAAAAAGTAATCACTGAAGGGAATGACCCAACCAGGAATACGCTAAAGCCAAGCGACTTCTACCCGGGATATAAGTGTGGGTACTTGAGGAAAGGCAAGTATCATGAGAATTATTTTGATGAAAAGGGAAACAATGGTCTCTCGCTGCATGGATGGTCCCCCACGAACAGAATTCCTACATTAAAACCTTTATTTAGAAAAGGCCAAAATCCTTGATCTATTTGTTGGTGCAAGAACAGTCATTCTAAAGTCGCCCCACAATTTTATGGCTTTTAGTAGAGATGAGAAGTATGCCATGGGAGATTCATGGGTATTGATGCTTGGCTGACCTGAAAAGGGAGTGCACTTTAAGGGGGAGCCTATGTGGTCAAGCATCTAATCATCTGCTAAAAGTAGGTGTAGCTAGATTCGTCCAAGTGGGGATTCAACAAATACTGTCTTTCATATCCATAGGGTTGTGCATGTTCTTGGAAACAAAACACTTTGCTTGATCGTAAACATTGGGAAAATAAACATTCAACATTATCATCAAATTTCAAACCCTTTAGGAAGCAAACATCTTTGAAAAAATTTAAGTTCTATTGCTTTCCCTAGGGATTATATCCTTAGAGGTTTCTAAGCATTTGAATTTATATCTCAATTTGCTTGCTAAAGTCGACAATAGGAAAAATTTTCCTTGATTTCCTTTATTTCCACACAATACACTTTGTGGGATGATAAGAAGTTAATACATTGGACATTTAGTTTGAAAACCTAATCAAGAATTGTTTGTGGTAAAAGGAAGTCACTAAGCAAAGCTAAGAACAATTGAACCCCACACATGTGTTTCAAATGATTTCATGCAAAATCAAAATCCAGAAACCAAAGTCGAAAGCTCTTAGTCCAAAAGCTAATCAAAAGCGTCTCTCAACACTCTATGAATTCATGCAAAGATTTATTTTCAACTTTTATAGAAGAGCTTCAAGAAACAATCCCAATTTGTACTCATTTTATTATTGTCAGAATTCGAGACTTTTTCAACAATTTGATGTTTAGAGTAAAGTGTGTTCTTCAAAACTGAGGTCTTGTAAACAAGAGTCTTTTTTTAGGTACACATAGGATCAAATTCAACCTTCATCCATCTTTCAAACATCAATCAAAATCATCTCACCAATAACTCTTGAAAATATTGAAACCATCCTTTATGCTAGACTTTTTGGAAAATCCATGAATCAAAATCCTTGAATCAAAGTCCTTGAATCAAAACATTTTGTTTGGCTAAGTATGTGTAGATGTATCCTTCTCCATATGCTTAGTTGAAATACCATCTTGTTTGCTTAGGTGTGGGTTGATGCATCCTTCTCCCTACACTTAGTCAAATTATCATCTTATGAGAAAATCTGTCGCATAGATAACATCCAACATCTTGGGATCTATTTGTTCATTATCCAAAATAAAAACAATGCAAAACAAAATCAAGGTCAAAACAAAAAATCCAAGAATCCAAGAATCCAAAAAAAGTCCCAAAAGTCTAGCACTCCCCTCAAGATCTTTTAAGAGTTCAATCAATCATATCATCCATCTTTCATCTCATCATCACACTTTGATCCTTAATCATCCTAGATTTCCTCTTTTGAGCCTCATTTTATGGTTCAAACAAGATCACGACACAAGAAGAACATGGAGGCCAACAAAAAAAATCAACTTCAAGTGACCTAAGTCAAACCAATTCCGAAATTAATCCTGTTGAAAAAAGCAATCCCCTAACTAATCTTCCTCCATCGTCACAAAATCCTTAGGAGGAAGGTCAAGTAAAGGATATCACCAATAATGCCTTCGGGATGACACAAGATGAGATCATTGAAATGGTCCAAAATCCCGAGAATCATAGGATTATCAATATCATGATGAAACTCCACCCCCTCACAATATATGCTTGAATTAGAAAAGAAGGGGGCTAAACTCCCTTCCGATTACGATGTGAGCACCATTGTGGAACAACCTCTTGGGGTCATACCCCCAATATCATCCACACTCCTGATTTCATCTACACCCCTAGTTCAAAGCATCACTCAATCCATGATCCCGCAAATTACATCATCCATTGCTCCAAGTCAACCCATTGTTAACAAAGGGAGCACATTTCTTAATGTACTACAAGCACACCCCCTTGTGAATAATCAAGATTTGGAAGAAAACACTATCTTGGGGCAACCTATCCCCCAAAATCCATTACATCCATATGTTCCCCTCACCTTTCAAGATCCCAATGACCCATCATCATTTCATGCAACACCTCTAGCCTCTCTCCCTATGACCTCGCAAGGAGAAGATGGGCTATTTTGACTAGGGGGAATCTTTGAACCTTCATCTTCATCATTTCCCCAAGGGAGTATTCCACTCACTTTTCCACCACTTTCACCCTTGCCACCAACATCAACATCACCTCTTAGTTTTGGGTTACCTCCGTTGCCGCCACTCATTCAAAGCAACCCCCCCAGTCATCAATCAAAGCATCATATTGAATCTTCCCATCTTGCCATCGATATCACAACAATAGATGGAAACCATCCCAATAACACAAGAAACCATCACATCATCAACCATTCCCAAAATACCTCAAAACATGGTCTCTCAAGGACCAAGCATATCAATTGCACCATCCACTACACAAATCTCAATCATCAATACAACAGTGCCTCTCATCACAACAAACACCATTTTGAATCCACCACCACCTCTGCCACCAAACTCAAACACGTCAAACCAATATAGCATCGCATTAAAGGCCACTCAAAAATTTGTTTATCAAAATACACTCCAACAAATCCAAAATCGACAAGCTACACAAGTAGCCGCTCAACAAGTGCAAGCACAATTAGTTGCACAACAAGCACAACAAGTCACACAAGTTGTGCAAGCTACACAAGCAATGCTAGCCGCTCAAGCCACTCAAGCCACTCAAGTTGTGCAAGTCGCACAAGCTACACAGATTGCACAAGCTACCCAACAAGCACAAGCTCAGGCTCAGGCACAAGCGCAAGCTCAAGCCCAATACCAAGCTCAACAAGCAACCCAACAATGGGCATATCAACAAGCCCTATAGCAATATCAACCACAACAAGAAGCAGCATTACAATCCCAACAACAAGCATTGTTGGCACAACAAGCATTGTTGGCACAACAAGCATTGTTGGCACAACAAGCATTGTTGGCACAACAAGCATTGTTGGCACAACAATAGCAGGACCAACAACATGTGTTGTTGGCACAACAATAGCGAGACCAACAACAAGCATTGGTGCAACAACAAATGCAGGCATATCAATAAAGCTTGCAACAAACTTCCATCAACACATCCAACACTCTACCTATCACCCAAACACTCTGACCACTCCAAAACACCTTCACTCCACCCCTTGATCTGCAAAACAATGTGACAACACAAATCAAGTTGCTCTCGCAATAAGTGCTTGACCTATACCAGCAACTTGTGTCCCTACCTGTTTGATAGGAGCCTTGCAATGGTACCATTCCCAAGGGATTTGAAATCCCTAAATTCAAAAAATACCGTGGGATGGGAAACCCTAAAGATCACATCAAGGAATTCCAAGTACATTACACGGAGGTCGCGTATGACGATACATATCTGATGTGGCTATTTCCTCGAAGTTTGGTTGGCCAAGCCATGGAGTGGTTCTCTCACCTCCCTCCAGGCATCAAGAAGTTCTAGGAGATAGTAGACGCATTCATAAAAAATTACGCCTTCAATATCGGTATGGATGTCAGTTTAGAGGAACTATCCACTCTTAAACAAGCTAAGGGAGAATCATTCGCTTCCTTTTTGCAATGATGACGATCCAAGGCAAATAGGAGCAAATGGGTCATGCCTGAAAAACAACAAGTTTGCACCATCATCTCCAATCTGGAGGAAACCTTGGAATTTCATCTCAAGGTGCAAGGTATCACCACTTATGACCAATTAATATCCAAGGCGCTCAATATCGAACGAGCCCTCATCTCACAAGGGGGAGCTTCTTCTTATCAAGAAAGTCACCCATCCACCAGCTATAACGACAAACCTCGAACATGGGAAAAAAACATAAACATTACCAATGATGGTGTAGTCAATGCCAAATTTGTCATTAGTGCACCTCGAAAAAACACACCATCATGCCAACAACAACCCTAAAACAACAATCAAAACAATAGACAAGCTAACACTGTGACCCAGTAGTCGAACAATCAAATAGTCAATAATGTGAATGATCAAAGGTGGCCACCCCAGCGAAACAAAAAATCCCCCAAGAGAAAATACACAGCCCTTGGGGAATCGGCTAAATCCATCATGAAGAGACTGGTGGAGGAAAAACTTATCACAATCCCCACCTATGACAATTATCAAGAGCCCTTGGTAAAACCATTGTGGTACAATGAAAATCACCTTTGTGATTTCCACAAAATCAAGGGACACACAACTGCCAGTTGCATGAGGTTGAAAAACTTGATCCAAGACCTCATTGACAACAAAATCATAAATGCGGAACAACCAACAAAGAATCAAAATATCAAGATTTACACAAATCTGATGCCCAACCACAATAAGGGAAATAATAATAATGATAAAGGAAAGGGTGCATTCAAAAGTGTGAATCATGTATACGACCATGTCATCACATCCCTAGATGAGTATTGCACTGTTATCACCACCAAAGGAGCCCAAGCTGATTGTGGAGTCACCACAAGAGGTGGAAAAGTCACCATCGCAGGGTCATCTTAGCCTCCTAGAGCACCCACTTCCAACCCAAGGTCTGTTCCTAGTGGCTATAATGTCCTCGACCAATTAAAAAGAACCCCAACTCAGATCTCCATCATGGAGTTGCTAAAGATCTCACCAACCCACAAGAAGATCCTTGAAGAAGCCTTAGCCTCATCTTTTGTCCCCACTGATCTTGATGCGGATCAATTCCAAGCTATGGTTGCACACCTCACTACACCCCACCTCCTAAATTTTTTAGAATAATACCTTCCAACACAACCATCCCACAATCGTGTACTTTATCTTGAGGCTTACGTCCATAAAAAAGAGGTCAAGAGGGTCCTAGTAGATGGAGGTGTACGGTTGAACATATGCACCCTTAAACTAATAAAAATCTTGGGCTTCTCCGAAGATGTTGTTGAAAAAGGAAAAGGCATAACCATAAGAGCCTACGATGATCAAGAAAGAGTGTCTCAAGGCACAATCCAACTCCCTATTCAAGTAGGGTCGGCCATCATGGAAACAACATGTCAAGTTCTCGACCTAGAATTGCCTTATAATATTCTCCTATGGTGTCCCTAGATTCATGGGATGCAAGGCGTCGCTTCCACCTTCCACCAGTGTGTAAAGTTTCCATACCAAGGCCAAGAGGTCACGGTCCATGGGGATCCTAAACCCTTTTACTATTGCAAAAATTTGGAAGAAAAATATTATAAAATCCCCAAAGTACCTAAGAACAACGAGGGCCCCTCAACTCCATACATTGATCCAGCTACTCTCACCTCCACTTCTGCGATAGAGACACCCGCCATCCCCACTATCTCTGATATCAAGGTCATTATCTAGGACAATGGGTGTGGAGATTATGTAATTCCAAAAAATGCTTTTGTGGTAGGAGAGTTACCACAATCTCCTAGGTCATGAGGACGACCACAGTCAAATAATGCTTCCTCATCCCAAACATTCATAGCAGGCTCCTCCAACTTTAGAAGTTGGGGAGACCTAGGTTGAGAAATAATGGAAGAGGACCCATCAAACCTCTTGTACCAAGACAATAGACCAGCAACTAATCTACCTATGGATGATAGCAGTAAAGGCTTACAAATTATGCTTGCCATGGGCTATGACAGAAACAAAAATCTTGGAAAAAATGACAACGAACTTCTAATACCCCTCATGTCGGAGACGCGTATGAGAAATATTGTTCTCAGATGTACCCCTCTGAAGGTGACCATACTTGGAAAAGGTGCCTTGGTTAAGAAGTTCAAAAATCCTCAACAATTTGCAGCCACCCTTCAATTACCTGTATCCATAGGTCTGCCTTTAGACAACTTCACCTTTGACATAACTGATGTGTGTAGTAGTGATGAGGACCCCATAACCGATTTTCCCATTCTTTTTGAAGACACCTCCCTACTCATGATTAGTACCTTGTCTTTTGAGACCAACGACCATCAAACCCATGAAATCAACCTAGTCTACCCCTAGCTCATTGATTACAACCAATGAGGACCGCCAATTCTAGACACTTTCAAAAATGATGAGGCACTCTCAGAATTCATGGGAATGTAGAACACAGTACCATTCAGAGATCACAAGGTTGGGTTTGATATCATTCTAGACACATAAGCCTATTACGAGGAAATGATTGAATCCTTTAGTCGCAAAAGCAAAAATTTGAGAATAATCTCAAGGTCTTTGAGTGAAAACCACACTGTGGCACTCTTTGACCCAAAAATAGTAAAAATAAAGGACGTATCTAATGGTGAAAACCTCTCTTAGGTGCCCAAGGATGAAGGATTCAATCTTCCTCTCAGTACTCTACATCAGGAAAGGTCAGCAGTTCTAGCCAAGAAGTGTAACCCAGTCAACTTGGGAACAAAGGAAACTCTGCATATCACATTTTATGCTGAATCATTAATGTTAGAAGAACAAGAGCTCCTAGCCACCTTCTTAAGGGAGAGAAAGGTCAACTTTGCATGGAGCTATGTCGACATGCCCGGGCTTGATCTAGAGATTGTGGTCCACCATCTAGCAGTTTACCCCGAAGCAAAGCTTGTTAGACAAAAGGTCAAATAAATGCATCCCCAGATAGCCTTTTTGGTTAAAATGGAATTAAATAATTTACTTGATGCAAGGTTCATATGACCAATCAACTATCCAGAGTGGGTCTCAAATCTAGTACCTATTTCAAAGCCCGGTGGGGGCATCTGTATATGCATAGATTTTAGAGACCTGAACAAGGCATGTCCCAAAGATGACTTCTCGCTTCCCAACATTGATATGATTGTGGATATGACCGCAGGACATGAGATGCTTTCACTAATGGATGGATTCTCTGGGTATAACCAAATCATGATAGCCAAAGAAGACCAACACAAAACAACTTTTACTTGTCCATGGGGGACATATTGCTGGAACATGATGTCATTTGGCCTAAAGAACGGTGGAGCAACATATCAGAGGGCCATGACCTTAATATTTCATGACATGATCCATAAGACTGTGAAAGATTATGTCGACGACATATTGCAAAAATCCAGAAAGAGACGAGACCACATAGCAGCATTGAGTGCCATCTTTGACAAACTTGAGGAATACAAGGTCCGCCTTAATCCAAAGAAGTGTGTCTTCGGCGTACAATCAGGGAAGCTGTTGGGATACATTGTGTCCATGAGAGGGATTGAAATAGATCTCGTCAAGGTAAAGGAAATCCTAGAGATGGAGGCACCTAAGACTTTGAAGTAGCTAAGAGGCCTACAAGGCAGGCTCCAGTCAATCTATTGATTCATAGCTCAGCTAGCAGACAAGTCAATCCCATATTCCCACCTACTCCACAAGGGGGTAGTGTACAAATGGGATGACAAGTTCGATCAATCCTTTAACAAGATCAAAGAGTATTTGCTCACACCTCTAGTGCTTATGCCACCAATCCCAGGAAAGCCTCTAATCCTCTACATATCGGCAACAACAACAGCTCTCAGTGCTCTTCTAGCTCAGTATGATGAAAACAGAACAAAGAGGGCTATCTACTACATTAGTTGGACCATCGTAGGGCATGAGTTAAATTATTCCTTCATCAAAAAATCTTGTCTAGTAGTGGTGTTTTCCTCACAAAAGCTCAGACACTAAATGTTAACACACAAAATCAAACTCATTGCCAAGATCAACCCACTCAAGTACCTGCTTTCTAAAGCAATGCTCATAGGAAGGATGGCCAAGTGGGTCATGATCCTATGAGAATATGACATTGAGTATGTGAAACATAAGGCCATCAAAGGGAAAACTATTGCAGACCAACTAGTAGAAGCGCCAATGTATTTAGAGAACCTGCTAATTTCAGAGTTCCTTGATGAATCCATCTTTAACTTGAGCATAGCAGACCACTGGAAGTTGTACTTTGATGGTTCCTACACACAACATGGATCAAGAGCTGGGGTATTTTTCATCACTCCATAGGGAGACTGCATACCAAGATCCTACAAGTTGGCATTTCCCTACATAAACAATATTGCAGAATATGAGGCTCTAACCATAAGACTCAGAATAGTAGTGTAGTGGCATATCATGGCTCTCAAGGTATATGGAGATTCACAACTTATAATCAATCAAGTGAATGATGAGTATCAGACTAAGGATGACAAGCTAACTCCATACAAGAAATTGGTGGAAAGTCTTAAGGAGTCTTTCATTGAGATCACATTCGAGCAAATACCTAGAGAAAACAACAGAGTGACAAATGCCATGGAGACAATTGGATCCTTATTGGATATCCCTCGCAATGTCCCAAAGCATGTATTCTTGGTAGATCAGCTTCTTCTGCTTGCATTCGAGATACTGAAATCAGAATTTGTGTGCAAAATCATTGGTCTAGTCATCCTTGGTACCACGATATATACACTTATTTGAGAATAAGAGTCCTCCTAGCTGACTTAACCTCGAACCTTAAGAAAACCTTTTTCAAGAAAGCATCTTGGTTTGTCATCTTAGGAGATACCCTTTATTGTAGAAGCATTGAGGGAACCCTATTATGTTGCTTAAATGTTGAGGAGGCATTGACTGCCTTAACTGAAGTACATAAGGACATTTGTGGTTCACACTTGAGTGGTATGACTTTGGCCAAGAAATTGCTAAGGACGGGGTACTATTGGCCTACCATGGAAAGAGAAGCACATGACTATGTCAGAAAGTGTCTACAATGTCAGCAACATGGGGACCTCATTCATGCACCAGCTCAAGAGCTCCACCCTATTGTCACACCTTGGCCCTTTTCGCAATGGGGACTTGATCTCGTTGGAAAAATCACCCCCACCTCATCCAATGGCCACAATTTTATCATTACCGCCACCGAGTACTTCACAAAGTGGGTGGAAGCCATTCCTATGACTTACATAACTGGAAAGTAGATATCAAAGTTCATCCTGAACTATTTAATTTTTCGTTACGTGGCCCCACAAGCCATTATCTCAGATAACAGGACACCCTGGAAGAATTAGGATGTTCGTGACCTATGCTACAAATTCAAAATCCAACATCACTTTTCCACCCCATATTATCCCCAAGGAAACGGCCAAGTTGAGGCTACAAACAAGACCATTCTGAAAATCCTCAAGAAAATTGTCAATGAAGCTGGTTGTGATTGGCATCACCAATTGAATCCCACCCTCTAGGCCTATCGAATTAGTATCCACACACCAATAGGTGCCACCCCTTTCTCCCTAGTCTACGGATCAGAAGCCATATTACCCATTGAGATCGAGCTCCTGTCACTACGAATATCATTGTAGAATCTCATCACGGATGATGAATATCAGGTGTCAAGGTTAAATGAGCTGTAATTGCTAGATGAACGACGTATGGAAGCCTTAAACCACTTACAGGTGTATCAGAACCAACTCAAGTAGAGTTATAACAAGAAGATCAGGAGTTAGACATTCTAGGTAGGAGAACTTGTGCTCAAGGAGAACCAGAAGAACGTTCTGAATCAGGACAACAAAGGAAAATTTGAAACCAACTGGTTGGGACCATTTTTCATCACAACAATTTACAAATCAAGGGCATATCATTTATCAACGCCAGAAGGTGAGCTTCTGTAGGAGCCCATGAACAACTCCCATCTCAAAAAGTTTTATACCTAAATCTTTCAAGGTGTAAAACCAAAAAACCAAAAAATTAGAAAATGTCCTTAAAAAATGGTCACCCTGATGAAAACCTAGCAAACAAGTGTCTTGGTAACAAAAAAAAAAAGGTAAAAGTAAAAAATCTAAAAAAATCAGAAAAAAGGATTAAAAAGCAGTAAAAAAAACATGTCCTCTAGTGAAAACCACTACGATGGCGCTTTGGGCAAGTACCTTGGCGAAAACCTGGCAAACAGGTGCCTTGTGTAAATAAGCACTTTCCATCCACCAAGATCTCCATGACTTGTTCTGCATCATTCATCCATTTGCATTCCATATCTCCATCCATCACCCATCCACGTCCACATCATAGCTTGGTCTTGTGTTCGTATCATGATCCCTCCTAGTACTATTCGACCCATTCTCAAGGTCAGTTTGTCCTGCCTTTATCGAGGTAGTCTATTGCTTTGCTGGGGGCATGATCTCATCAGATTGGATTTGTGTATATTCTTGAATTTCAAAAATTAGGAAAAACCAAAAACATCGAAAAATAAGAAAATCCAAAACATTCGTAAAACACAAAATCCCAAAACATTCAAAACATATCAAAATCCAAAAATAGGTCAAAAAATTCAAAAAGTCAAAAACAAAGTCATCTTGTCAAACTATGTCATCTCTAAGCTTTGAACGTAGGTAAGGTTGATCTTTGATCATCCCCTGAGACACTTAGGTCAGTCCTTTAGGAGTGTCATAATAAACAATGTTTGTTCATATCTCATCAAATAATCAAGTCGTGTCAGTAGAACTAGGTGGTCTCTGTGTGTATAACGTAGGCAAGGCTAATCTTTGATCAACCCCCAAGGCCCCTAGGATAGGTCTTTAGGTTAGTCTCTTGGTCAAAATCTCAGAAAACCCCAAAACATTGGAAAATCAAAAATCAAAACATTTGTAAAATCTCAAAAAATACCAAAAAATAGCCTCAAAACATTTCAAAAACATCCAAATATTTGAAAAATCCATTTGTCCCATCTTGCTTTCACCCGAAATAAACATCACTCATAATAAATCATCGTCATCCTCAACGTTTGGTGAAACAGTCAGAAACAAGTCTAGTAGGGTAAAAAGTGAAAACTCAAACGTTAGGGTCTCAAGTCTAGGTCTGTACGTAAACAAGTTGGTCAACTCTTTGTGTCAATAGCCTATCATCCAATCAATCCCAAATCAATCATCTGATAACATCATGTCCTAGGATGCACCCTTCCTACAATGAACAACAACATCAAGCATCACCGTAGTTTAGTCTTGGCTAGCGGTCTTGAAGAACATTCACTTGTTTATTTACTTGATATTTGTCTTTTGACTTATCTTTTTGCACCCATTTCAATGACCTCTCAATGATGTCCCAAAAAAAGGGATTTAGAGAGAAGGGAATGGGGCAACAATCATTATCTTTTTTATCTATTGTGCTTGTTGGATATTTTTGTAATATAACCTTGGTCATACATGCTTTGTTTGGGAGTAGGGAGGATGTTTTAGGTGTCTTGTTGACCACATAGGAAGGCTTGCCTTTCTATGTTTTGGTTTGAGATTTTTGGAATATCTGAACTACACTGTAGATAAGGTTCCATGTGTCAGGTGTGAACAAGAGTACTCCTATCTGATTGTCGAGTCAAAGTCCATCACACTAGGTACAACACCATCCGGGTTCTTTATACCTTGATGCATTACACCTATGTGTGTTATCAAACATAAGATAATTGTCCTTTTTAAAGTCCCAAGTCCTTGGTAAGTAGATCATCATCATCGTCATCATCATCTTTGGACTTGTTGGAGTATATTTCATTTCTTCTATCTTCTTTCCACACTAACATGGTACCATGACATTTAATCACAAATCATTATTGCCAATGCATCCATCCTACATCCATAAACCGTCAACATACTGCATAATGCATAGCATATCATATAGAAAGTATTAATCATATCACATGCATTGCATTTCCATCATTGCATAATATAGATTGGTTATTCTAAATATCTCATAAACCATACATGCGCATTCATTACATAAAGCATAAAAGAGACCATCTCATATCATATACCTCATCAAGGTATCAATTGCATAATCATATAGGCATATCATGTACATCATATACATAGACATTATTAACATCCATCACATCATATGCATACATATCATTTATTTACATTATCATAACATGAGCATAATAACATAAACACCATCATTAAACACATCATTACATCATCATTAAATACATCATTTCATAGACATCATTAAATACATCATCGCAGCATATCATGTGCATCATCATAACATCCATAAATACATCACCATATCATACATGAGAAAGATAATAAAAATGGAAAGATTGCATCCCATACATTTTATCATCATCCATTTAGGTGCATAATATAGATTTGTTAGTCTAAGCATTTGCATATCATAACATTTTGCATTATCCATACATCATCATAAAAAGTGCATAAGGAAAGATATTGAAAAAGAAAATGCATCCATAAATCATTGCACCACATCATCATCACATAGTGTCAAATATAATCACATCATACATAAGATAGAATCATGGCATCACACATAAACCATTGCACATAGAAAATAAAATCCATCGCATAATGCATAAATAAAGTAAGACATATCATATTATCAGATCAAATCATCTCATATATATATCATCAAATAATATACTGTCATGGTACAAAATCTGGATCAAGTGTGTACCAAATACATAAATTACAAAGTCCCACTAGGCTATCAAAAATGAGCCCATGGGGCGCAAAAGAATCATGTCTCTGATCAAAAAGTAAGGTTAACCCTGCTCGCTACCTTCGCCCTCGCCAGGTTGTCTCTCTTTGTGATCCTTCGGAGGTCTGTATCCTGTCTGCTGAGAAAAGTTGGGGACTCAGGATGCTCGAGGCACGGCCTGATGGTAATGAACTCTATAGTAATTGGCCTCTCGTACCACCTCCCTATATGTGCGTAATGACACTAAACTTTGGGAGGAAGAGGTGAACATGCTCTCCAGCTGCTGCTTGCGGCCCACCTCTTGAGATACCCTAAGGTCTACGACCTGTCTTTGCTGGAAAACCTAATCTCTCTCTAGCTGCATCTGCTCCCTCTCTGCTATCAAATCAACAACCTGAGTCTGCAACTATTGTAGCTGGGCATCCCTCTGATCAAGTGGCAGCGAAGGTCCTTGATCTCTCTATGGCAGTCGGTCCACCTGTCTGTCCTGCCTCCCCTGGTCCTTATCCTGTCTCACCTGATCCTGATCCTACCTCAACTGATTTGGCTGAGGATCTGGCTACTGATCCTATGGCCCCCTGTCCTGATTTGGCTACGAAGGTGGCCCACCTCCTCCTAAGTATCCATCCCCGTCTCTGTCCCCTCAGCCTCCCTAGCCTCGGCCTCGTCCTGCCCCTCTGCCTCTGGCCTTGCGTCATGCCAACGATGTCCCCAGCACTGTCTATCAGAGAGGTGGCTTGAACTAGTATTTGTATGCCTGTGTGGTGCCTACATCAGCCTAACCCTAATTATAGGGCCATGGCCTGGCCACCAACTATCTGAAAGAATTGATGGCCTCCTATACTGAAATGTATCGGCCCCATGGAGACTCCCTCGTAGTACACACGAATATCGCCACGTACTAGTCATCGGGTCTGTCCTGAGGCTCCCTGAATTGTCTCTGTACTCTGTTGGGAAGGTATCGCTCAATCATCGTGTGCTCCCGACCCTGCATCAACCGGTCTTGTCAAGCGAGGAAGAGCTGTTGAGCATCATCATACCATGCAGGCCACCCAAGATATGGCTGCCATGTGAATACTCACATCTCGCCAAGAACTCTCCTCCAATGAGGAATCCCATGTTGTCCCGTGTGTGTAAATGAAACACCTCCTCTGTACCTCCAGACAACTAGATCATCTAGCTTCATGTCGATGACAACAACTCTCGGACAAACCACCGTGATGTGCTCCCAGACCCAGATGTGGAGAAGTGTCACTCCAGCTCCGATGGCTCTGCCATCACTGTATGCACACTCATGCAAATCTCAATACAAAGAGGCCAGCAGTACTGACCCCCATGCAAAGCATACCCATTATCGGACCATCAGCTCCCAAGTGAGCCCCCATCCAGGACTAAAATATTGACCTCACCGATCTAGTGCAACAAGACCCGATATGATGGCTATTATAACCAAGCAAAAGGGTGATACAGTGAGCCTATAATGCTCCAACTCAATCTGACCCTCGCAAAAGATAATCTTGTCAAGGCCCATCACGTCATAGTAGGCCTCCCTCCCAGCATACACATCATATATCATGCGCTCTTTGTGGATGGGAAATCAAAGTATATGCCACACATCCTCTAATGTCACTGTGGCCTCGCCCTTCGGAAGGTGGAAGGAGGATGTCTTGTTGTGTCATCGCTCTACGAGCGCTGCCATCATACCCAAGTGAGTCCTCACTGGAGGTGTGTATGCAATATACCAGAGGAAAATTGCCCCCAAGTGCTCATGTAGTCGCTCGTGCATGCCAACCAATCTATCAAGTATGGACGATTTGTGCTCGCGTGAATGAAGAATCTCTACCTCCTCCTGCATCAGAAAAGTCACCGCATTAAGTTTCATAAAAAATAGTGATCTTGATTTGCCCCGGCGTACCTGAAACAACATATGCGTCATTGTTTATGGGTGCGGCACAGTTTGAAAGTTCCAAACTACACTGCTAGGAGCCCTAAACTCTCAAACTTTGTTGCCGCGACGCAGTTTGAGCGTGACCCAGTTTGGTCCAAAACCTAAATTTTCAAAGAGGCCTATCGCGACGCAGTTCTCATATGTGATCCAATTTGGAGTTTGAACCCTAACTCCAAACTGCGACATGGTGTCGCTATTCACGACTGCAATGCAGTTTGAGGTCGTGCGACGCCAAAACAAAGTTTGAAGTAGCGCTATATTGGACCAGTGGGCTAAGCATAACTTCCTAAGCTAATAAATGCGCACGAAAATCGAAAAACAAAGTCAAGTCAAGTGAACTCACCAGTGGTCCAGTGCCAGGAAACCTCTGGTACGCGCGTACTCGATCAAAGATGTGTTGGGGAAGTGGCCGTTGCACCATCTCTCACAGGGATCAGGGCTCAAATCACAAAATCTCTAAGGGCTATGTGTGCAAATGAATTCGAAGTGGCCCCCAAGGCCTATTTAAGCCTGAAAGTTAGGGTTTTTTCTGACCCCGTTTAGTTGTCCAGCTAGGGTTTTGGACCCCGACCCCGTTTTCGCCCAACCGAGTGTTGCTTTGCATTGTTTTTTCGTGTTTTATCACATTTTTTGGCATCTCAGAGCCTTTTTGGACCCGTTGGGCACCTTATCCTATTTTTGTCGCAAGATCACCCAAAATCAAAATTTTCGTCTGATCTCTCGAGGGGGCAGTATATCAGCATGTTTCTTCTCACCGGGGCAGCAATGGGGCAATTTTGAAAATTAGAAATTTTTTGAATTTTGATCGAGACAGTTTATTCTTTGAACCAACGTAGCAAGTACTTTGCTTCAAAGAGGGGCAAAATGTAGACATGGAAAATATACCGACACACTTGATCTTGATTACTAACACCGTTTCGACCTAAATCATCTTCTTAGCTAATCATCACCTTTCATCCCTTAATCGGATAAACCAATTTATCTAATTAAGTCATCACTTCTTGTTAATTATATAAATCAATGTTATTTAATTAACCCTATAGTCTCTATTTAATTAAATAATTCATTTTATTTGATTAAATCTCTAAAGTCATCCTATTAAATTAAATAAATTAAACCTTGTTTAATTTAATCTAACATCACCCCTCTTTAATTAAATATATCAAAATCCTTTATTTAATTAAATCTAAATCATATTCTTCTCAACTTTGATTTAAATCAACCCAAAAATATAAATCAAATTGTCACATCATTTAATCCCTCATTAAATTAATCAAATCCAGATTAATTTAATCCTAATCACCTAAATCCTCTAGATTTTGCCACTTGCACATGAAAATATATTTAAATGATTTATTAAATCTTTATTTTCTTTCAACATGGCATCTTTAGGGGAATATTCCTCCAAGTTTGAAAATCTCTCCAAGTGGGTTTGTCCTTCCAACAAAGCATTTAACCCTCTTTCATGTCCTTGTGCATTGATCCAAGCGGCATTTAATTCATTCTTTTCTCCCTCCAACAAGTCATTTCATGATTTTCAAATTCCACCTAATATCATTTATTTTGCACATTCATCAAAACATCAGTATAACAAAAGAAAACACTTATCTCTATTTTCTTTCAACATGGCATCTTTAGGGGAATATTTCTCCAAGTTTGAAAATCTCTCCAAGTGGGTTTGTCCTTCCAACAAACCATTTAAACCTCTTTCATGTCCTTGTGCATTGAGCCAAGTGGCATTTAATTCATTTTTTTCTCCCTCCAACAAGTCATTTCATGATTTTCAACTTCCACCTAATATCATTTATTGTGCACATTCATCAAAATGTGCTCAAGATTTATCCATTCACATCTTGACAAGTGGCACTTTCCCATTGGATGTTGAATGATCCCACATTGCTTCATTTTTCTCATTCCTCCATCTTGTCTTTCTATAAATAGAAGGTTTTTCTTCTCATTTAGGATCCACAACTTAGAGCAAAGTTACTCTCTTCACATTGAGAGCCAATTGTATCCATCTTCATAGCATTTGTCATCATCTTAGCTAGGTTATTGCATATTTCACCAAGGAGCTCATTGTTCTTCATCAACAAGTGGATCAATCTTCATCAAATCATCACAAAGCTTGCAAAGGAGTTGGGAAAGTGCCAATTTTCATATCAAATTAGCACTAATTCCCCCATGGGATTGAGGGTTTGCATGTTAAAATAGGATTTCATTTGTTTTTATTGTTTTGTTCTCCATTTTCTTTCCTATTTTGAGCATTGTAGATGAATTCCATGGGGAATCTTAGTTCTAACTTGCAAGCATATGGATCTAATTGTGTGTGTGTTTGCTATGTTTATGCAGATCTAGGATTGGGGTTCACAATAATAGGAAAAGGAAACAACTAATCGCATGCTAAGTCAAAGCACCTTTTAAAACACTATTTTTGTGGAGCGACTCATCTTTCCTTTGTTGCTCAATGAAACTATGACCAAGTCGACATTGTATAAATGTTACCTATAAACAAAAGACTGTTTCAAAGAGAGAAACTACACCAAAAAGCTAGGAATAGTGGTTGCAACATGGCACCAAATTATGAAAGCTCTATTTTTTGTAGAATTCTATTCTGGTTACAATTTGAATGCCATCATTTGGGCATGTGCATATTTAAATCAATCTTTAGTTGTTGTCAATGAAAAAGGTCAATCTGTAGTATATTATGTTGAGTTTACACTCAGATTTTTGCCACCTTTTAGTTGAATGAAGTGAGTTGACCTACATGAAGAAAGGTGTTGACTGGCATGCCTTTTTTGTAGGCTACAACGTCTTAATTTCCTATATAAATAGAGAGGGGCTAGTTCTCTCATTTGGACGCATTATTTATCTACAATTTTGTTCTACTGCAAATATTTTGAGAGCTGCAAATTGTGAGAGTATAGTGTTATTTTGAGAGTGTAATGTTGTTTTGTGAGAGTATAGTGTTATTTTGAGTAAGGGGCTATATTGAAGAATTATTATGAGTTGGTAAAAGTAAGTTAGGAAGCTGCTATTGGAAGGTTGTGTGTCAAGTCAATCAATTAGTTAAGCATATTATAGGCATGAGGATCTAGTTTTCCTTTATTTATCTTTATTTATGAAGGAATGAGATTTGAATGCTTTGTTGTTTGATTTTTCTTAAGATTACTTGCATTAGGGAATCATAGCATTTGCTTTGGAAAGGAAAAAGAAGTTTCTTTGTGTTTTTCTATGATAGTGCTTGTATTTACTCCATAATAGGAGGGATTGTTTGCCATAAGTATAAATATACTAGATATGATTAAACAAGGATAGTTTAAGGGTTATTCATAGCTAAGTTATTTGATTGAATTAGATAGTTTGTAAGTTACACTTGGGATTTGATTATCCATTGAAGGGAGGGTAACTTGTATTTATGCTTTGTGATGTAGGAATACCATTAAGTATGTGGGAAAGGGAATAGAATGTTTCTAGGGTTAAAGATTACCCACTAGAGGAAATACCTATGCATAGTTTATAGTGGCCTAAATTCAAATCAAGCTTGAGTAGTGTATGTGAGTAGGATGATTATCACTCAAAGTACTAAGTGAGAACACTTTGGACAAAGTGGTGTATTAGCCTTTGGCTCCACTATCAATTCACCATGATCCATTTATGCATGCTAGTTTTGGATTGTAGGGTTTACAGGTTCTAAATATGTAGGACACAACACTAAGCTCAGAATGGTTGTCGTTATGAGGTTACTCTATCTATCTCTTCGTCGAAGGGTAGGGCCATCTATCTTATGATAGATGTGTGGGATACCACATATGAGTCCATGGTTAGCAAAAAAAGCATTTGAGCGATGCTTCTCCTCCCCAACAGGCGACAAAAGACCAAGATTTGAAAGGAGGTACCTAGACCATCTATATATTTTGCTTGAAGCTTGGTTGAGCTATGTATGTACTTTGTACACATTCTTTGGAATATTGTAATATGTGAATTATTCTATTGGAATGGAATCAATGTTGATTATTGTTATGAAATCTATGTTCTTTTGTTCTCTATAAATAAAATAAATATTCTATGGCAATGGTTAAGTTACATATTTTATTTACTTGCAAAGTGAAAACTTAGGAAAAATTACTTCAGTGAATGAAAAACATGTTACATTTCCTTTGTGGAAACAACTCATTATGAGGAGGTGGTCATGGATTTCCAATGGGAAGAAAAAATTAGATTTTTTTATTCTTGGAGGGAATATGAGTTGAAAAATACATTTAAAACTGCCCTAAAATCTAGGAATGGACTCCAATTTTGGCAATTTTGGTGGGAGTGGATTTGGGAAAGAATTTTCTATATTATTAAATATTTTTGACATTATTTTTTGGAGTTTTCTTCCCAACTTGGTTGTGGATTTTTGTTGGAGAAGCTTTGGGAGCTTGTTTTTGAAGATTACAAGCAATTTGGGTTATGTTTTGGTAGCCATTCTTGGCTAGAATTGGAAGGTCATTATTGCAAGCATAGAATCTTCTTGGAAAGGATATGGGGAGTGTTTTGTTGCAGGTTTGAGGGTATTGTGGAAGCAAAATGGATCATAGAATCCATTGCTAAATATTGATTTAGTGAAAGATTAGAGATTGGAAGCTACAGGTTGAAGATTGGAGGTTGCATTTGAAAGGAGGAAAATCAATGTTATATTTCTTCATTTTCATATAAAATAATATTGTAATTTGTTTCAATTTGTTGGAAATTAGTCCTAGGGACTACAAAATCTGATATAATCAGATTTGTTGAAGTCATGTAATCCTTCATGCAAGTTTTAAAAATAATACATTGGTTCTAGTTTGCAGATTTTGTATATTCAATCTTTGTTGTTTCAGATGGTGTGTGCATATATCCATTGATATTATAGTTTGATTTTATATTTTATTAAGGGGAGAGTTTTCCCCACTTCATCAAAAAACATGTATGATTACAAAAGACTTTGGCATGATGCTTGAGATCTTGATTGCTGCAATAAATCACTGATAAATCTTCTCTTGAATGCCTTTGATCATAATCTTTTCTCTTGTGAAAATTCTCTCAATTGTGCTCTTGAAAATCTCTTCTTGAAAATTTATAGGCTTGATTTGATAAAAAGACCTTGTATTTATAGGTATCTATCCTTAATTTCCTAAAAATTAAACATCACAAGCCAACATTGAAATTTGAATTTGGGGACATTAAGATACTGCCAAAAACATATTTTAAATTTGGTTTCAAAGGCCTAGGGAGGACCTATTCACCCATGGATGAATGGGTCCTTAGTCCCTATTCCTAGAACACACATTGTTCAAGGTAATTAATTATGTGTTGGCATTAATTGTTGTCGGGTTTCTCCTTCAAAAAATATACTTTATTAGGCTTATAGATGTAAAATAGGGCTTATTAAGTCATAATTAAATCTAATTTAATTGAGGGGACCCAAACAAAGTGTGAAAATGTAAAGGAGTAAATTTTCCTACACTACAAATAATAAACACATTAATATTTAATAGTAAACTTAATATTCGATAATACATATAAATATAAATATATGAAATCAAATTTAGCTTTCATTTAAATTTTTCAAAATTATAGAAAATATAACCCTTCAAATGAAAATAATGAAGTTGAAAAAGTGGCGTATTTTAAGAAATGAAATAGCATATTGATATAATTTGTTTTCATAAAATTTTGGCACTATTGATATAATACTATTCTTAAAAAATCCTATTTGAATACATTATGAGATATCCTTCTCAAGGCACATATTTCAATTATTTATGACAACTTGATTAAAAAATAAGCACCTTGAGAAATATATCTTTTAGCATATTTTAAATAGATTTTTCTAAAGATAGGTATTCTTGTAGCATATATAGTTGTAACATGTTAATAATGATGGTTAATGATTCAATCATTTTTGAAGAGTAATAGTGGTGCAATAACTTTGCAAAAGATAAAATGAGAAAATACATGATGTTATAATAATCATGAAAATGTTTCATACACATGAGATAAATCAAGAAACAATACATCATATTGCATATTCTTTGAAGCATATTTCTAAGAATTACATCACATCATTTATCTTGTCATTTTTTTTTTGCTTGATCAAGAGGGATTTTTAACCTGGCTCACTTCAGGTGAGGCCAGAAACAAGGGACCTCATCCCTAGTATGAACACACAACATCAACATGAGTCATCCAAACTTGTGAGCATATCAACCCAACAAGGGTAGAGAGGGTGAGAGCCTATGAGAACACTAGCCTAATAAGGGTCTGGAGCACTAAGTCACTTGGCATGAATGCCGACAACATCAACACTAAGGTTCAAATTTTCAAGCACATTGGATCAGTGAGAGCACAAGGCCCACAATCACAATATCCCAACGGGGGTTTGAACCTTGGTGGTCAAAACAACACCACTACTTAACCATCACACTATGGGATGAACCCTTATCTTGTCATTATTTTATTTTATGTTCTTTAGCTTTTTTAGTGGCAAGTTATTTTCCCTTTTTCATCTTTTTAATAACATTCATAAGTAAATGGTGGCATTATTCTTAGATATTGCAATGAATTTACACAAGATATAGCAAAAAAAATCAATCTTGTTCTTTTTTTTCTCATGTGTCTATAGTGACTTTTGAATGAGTCAAACCTTGTGGTTTGTGTACATTTTTAATGCACAAGTCAATCATAAGGGTATTGGATTGTGTGACCCCTTTGTTTTTGTGTAATTAGAATTGTATGGAGATTTTAATCTTCAAATGGTATCCTTGAGTAACTACCAAACTCAACCATAATATATGTTAGTGATTTTGGTGGTACATTTCCATATTTGTAAATTATATTTTGAATATACCCTAGAGATCTATTTACAAGACTTGATTCTATCCAAAGATTGAAAGTTAATATGATCCTTACATAGTTAGCAATTAATAAATCCTCATCAAATTCATCATTTTGACCTCCTTTTGTTGTAATGTTATGTGCAACACATTTTTTAACTAGCTTATCTATCTTAATATATTAATCTATATATTATACGCCGAGAGATATCATTTTCGAGGCGTATTCTTTTCAACATAATTTTTTTGCTTTTTTGCATTTTTTAATTTAAAAAATTTACACCTTGAAAATGATATCTCTCGGCGTATAATATATAGATTAATATATTAAGATAGATAAGCGCAACACATAAGAATTAATATATAATTATACAATATTATTTTATTATATTATTAGATAAATAATAATATTTTAGTATATTTAATATAAAAATTTAATATGTTATGGTTAGCTCGGTCAAACATGGTTAGGTTCAAACTTTTATTAGGGTTGAGGTTCAAGTTTAATAATATTTTAGTATATTTAATATAAAAATTTAATATAAGTTATGGTTAGGGTTCAAACATTTATTAGGGTTAAGGTTCAAGTTTAATTAGGGTTAGAGTAAAGGTTAAAATAGGGTTCAATAAGGGTAAAGGTTAAGGATTATGGTGATGGTCAGAGGTATATCATGTAGTTAGGAACAATGTTAGGGTTAGGGTAAAGGTTAGGATTAGGATTAGGGTTAGGGGTATATAATAGTTAGGGATGGGGTTAGGTTTTGGGTAGGCTTAGGGTTAGGGTTAGAGTTTGGGTTAGGATTATGGTTAGGATTAGGATTATGGTTAGAGTTAGGATCATATATATATATATAGAGGTATTAGTGATATATATGTAATAATTATATTTTAAAAATAAATGAAATCATATTATGTTACGTAAACCATAGCACTAATTATCCATCATATAATGAAAATCTACAACCTTAACAATAATCCTAGCCTTATTCATAATCATACTTATAATAAATACCTTAATTCTAATTGTAACCCTAATTAAAACCTAACGCTAACCTTAAACTTAAGCCTAACCCCAACCTAAATTTAATTATAATTGAATACTAATCCTAACACCAGTTGAACCCTTACCCTAATTGAATATAAACCCTAATAAAAACCCTAATTGAATCTTAACCCTTATTGTAATTGTAACACTAACCCTAATCCTGGTTGAATTATAACCCCAACCCTAACACAAAAATTTATCCTAGAACACTAACCCTAATTAAACATCAACTAAACCTAACTCTAATTGAATCTTAACCCTTATTAACCCAAACCCTAATTAAACATCAATTGAACCTAACCCTAATTGAATCTTAACCCTTATTAAACCCTCACCCTAATAGTAATTAATCCCCTACTGTAACCCTAACCCTTACTCTAACATTGATCCTAATCTTAACTTATAACTCCTACCTAACTCTAACCTTAATATAAATATAATCCTAACAGTAACTTATAACTCCTAACCCTAACCTTAATAGATACCTAACCCTAATTGAACACAAATCATAGCCTTAGGATCTATCTTAGAATCCTAACCCTAACCATAACCCTTATCTTGTTGAAATTCAACCCTAATTGAACCTAAACACTAATCCTAACTTTAAGTCTAACTATAACCCTAATTGAACCTAAACACTAACCCTAACCTTAAGTCTAATTGTAA
Source organism: Sequoia sempervirens (assembly GCA_007258455.2). NCBI lineage: Eukaryota > Viridiplantae > Streptophyta > Pinopsida > Cupressales > Cupressaceae > Sequoia > Sequoia sempervirens. The sequence continues at coordinate 78,925,684 of VDFB02058242.1, read as the reverse complement.
CCCTAATTAAACCCTAAACTTAAGCCCAAATGAACCCTAACTGTAACCTTACTTTAAACCTAATTATAATTAAATATTAATCCTAACCTTAGCTAAACCCTAACCCTAATTGAATATAAACCCTAACCATATCCCTAATTAATTCCTAATTGAATCTTAACCCTTACCATAATTGTAACCCTGACCCTAATCCTAATTGAATTCTAACCCCAATCCTAAGCCTTACCCCAAACTTTATCTAGAACCCTTACCCTAATTTAACATCAATTGAACCCTAACCCACCCTAATTGAATCTTAGTCCTAATTAAAGCCTAACCCTCACACTGATTAATCATCTAACACTAACCCTAACCCTTACACAAACCCTAACACTAATCTTAATTTGTAACTCCTAAAGTCTCTAACCCTAATATAAATCTAACCCTAATTGAATGCAATCCCTTTAACCCTAGGATTTATATTAAAACCCTTACCCTAACCCTAATAAAATTCAACCTTAATTAAGCTTGATCCCTAACTCTAAGCCTAACTTATTGAATCTTAACCCTAATTGAACCCAAACCACAATCCAAACCCTAATAGAACCCTAACCCTGACTAAACCTCGACCTAACTTTAATCCTAGTTATAACCCTAATTGACCTCTAATTGAATCCTAATTGAAGCTTAATCCTAATTGATCCCTAACCCTAACCCTAACCCTAATTCAACCCTAATCCTAATTAATCCTTAACCCTAATCCTAATTGTCATCCTGATCTATCTTCAATCACCTAAACCCTCCAAGCTTTATCTTAGATTTTTTTTGAACCCTAACCTAATTTAATCCTAATCATAATCATATCCATCTCTCTCTATATATAAATATATATCTTCCTCTCTCCTCTAGGGAGTTATACATATATATCTCCATCTCTCTAATATACATGTATATCCTAATTTAATACATTTGTACCTCTCTCTATATATATCTCCCTCTCTCTACCTCTATATATAACTTCCTATATCTTTCTATCCCTCCATAGATCTCCCTCTCTTTGTCTCCCCCTTTTTATATCTCTATTTCTCTCTCCCTCTCTCTCCATATCCATCTTCATCTCTATCTCTATCTTCCTCTCTACCTCTCCCAGGGCTATCTCTATCTCCTTACCTCTCCCTGCATATCTCTCACTCTTTCCCCTATATCTTTTCTAATCTCTCTCTCTCTCTCTCTCTCTCTCTCTCTCTCTCTCTCTCTCTCTCTCTCTCTCTCTCTCTCTCTCTCTCTCTCTCCCTATCACTCTCTCTTTCTATATCTCTCTCTACTTCTCTATTCTCTCTCTATTTGTCTCCCTCTTCTCTCCCAATTATATCCCTCTATCTATATCTCAATATCTCTCCCTCACACACACACTCCCTATTTCTCCCTCACTATATTTATCTCTATATATTTCTCTCACTCTCACACACAAACTCCCTATTTTCTCCTCCCTATATCTACCTCTCCCCCATCTATCTATCTCTCTCCCTCTCTATCTCTATTACTTATCTCTATCACCTCCTTTATCTCTCACTCTCCCCCCTCTATCTCTATCTTCCAATCTCTCCCTCTCCCACACTCTTTATATCTCATTATCTCTATCTCTCACTTATTCACTCAATCTCTCCCTCCATCTCTCCTACTCTCTCTATATCCCTCTCTACCTCTCTCTATTTATCACTTCCTATATCTTTATCTTGATCTCTCCAACTCCCCCTCTTTCATTGTCTCCCTCTTTTTGTCTTTATTTATCCCTTTCCCTCTTTGTCTCTCCTTCCATCTCTCCCTCTATATATTTATTGCTATGTCTTTGTCTTTGACTTTCTATATCTCACCCCCGCCATCTTTCCCAAGTTGCATCTATCTCTCCATCTCTCCTTTATATCCCTATCTCTCCCTCTCTCCCCCTTTCTCCCTATCACTCCTTTCTATATATATTTATACTTCTCTCTCCTATCTCTATTTTTCTCCTTCCTCTCCCTCCCTCTCTATATATTTATACATAACTATTTCCCTCTCTCTCTCTCTTATGCATACACACACACTCCTTGTTTCTCCCTCCCTAGATCTCTACCTCAATATCTATATTTATCTCTCTACCTCTCTATCTCTATCTATCCATATTTCTTCTTTCATCAATACCTCTATCTCTATCTTATTATCTCTACATGTCTCTCTACCCCTATATCTTTCCATATCTACCTCTTATATATCACTCCCCGTATCTTTGTATTTTTATCCCCCCTCATTATCTCCTTGTCTCTCCCTATATCTCCATCTCTATATATTTATGTATTCCATCTCTATCTATCCCTCTATCCTCTCTCTATTTATCTCCCTCTCCTCTCCATATCCCTCTCCTCCATCTCCATCTCCATTTCCATTTTCATTTCCATCTCTATCTCTATCTCTATCTCCTTACCTCTTTGTCTCTCTCTTGCTCTTACCCCTATATCTCTCCCTCTTTCCATCTCTACCTCTCCCTCTCTCTCCCTTTCTCCCTATTTGAAGCATAACCCTCACACTAAAAACTGGAAATCGTTTGGTCTTTTCTAACCAACATCAGATGACCTCTACTGCTTGGCTTACCATGGTCTCCTTCCTGCTTGCGAAGCACCCTTTCAATAGTTACTGTTATTTATACACAGCACAGGTATCATTCCTCTCCACTTCAAAAAAACAGTAGAAAACGATGCGATAAAACTGTGTAAAGCACATACCTTATGCAATCGTGGTGTGTAAACTCACCCCCCCTCTTTCATCAAATATTTTGCAGCCGAACATGTGTGAAACAATGGTAACAACATAAGTAACCATAAGAACTAAATAAATATAAAGTTAGTTGAATCATTACATGCAAATCTCAAATCCATAATGCAAGGTGATGATGGAAATGTTTGGTTCTATCGATAAGACACATGCATTTTACAGAGTGTGAAGCTTTTCTTCCTTTCTAACCATTGTTGAAGACAGTCCAGGTGGAAAATGTGATTCTTGTGACATGGCATTTGGCAGACATCTTCTCCCACCTTATGTTCATTCACACAAATTACACAGACAGGAACTTCACTAATATGAACAAAAGATACTTTTATGGTATCAAAGGCACTGATCAAATCTCTCGCCTCCCTCTTCATCTCTTCAGTCACAACTTCAAGTTGGGTTGTTTCAGGGAATAAGAGATCCACGTCTTGATTCGCATCATCCATGGCTTCATGGAAATTATATGGTTTGGTTGGGAGAAAATTCATGGGCGGAAAACCACGAAATTCTACACCTGTATTTTGATTTCTTCTTCACTCTCTTAAATTAAGGCGTTCCTGTCTTAATGCCTGCGATAGGGAAATCACCTCTCCTCTTATGCGCTGTTCCAGTTGCTCACTTCTTCTTTGGCATCCCTCTTCGCCCATTCTCTGCTCTGATATCGATTTCCATTCTTCTCTGCGCTGCGAACATTCTGGACTTCGCTGGAATTCACCTCTTTTCTCAAGTTCTCTTTGCGTTTCGTATCTTCGTTTTGTCCGGGCCAGCAAGATCCGTTACATACCTATCTTGTCTGTTACATTCTCCACTTCCGTCTGACCGCCAGTGATGCCTGTCAAAATTTTCCTATCTATTTTGAATGTACACGGATTTTGGTGGTGCCACGAACGCCTCTCGGCGTAATAAATATAAATACAATTTTTGTTTTATTATTAATTTATACACGTTATCATTTATATAACTATTCTAAATTTTTCTTATAATAGTTTAGCATGTATGTTATTATCATATGCAGGTCTATCATTGAAGGAGACACCTATCTCAAATTTCTAACTAGAATCATATATATACCTATAAAATATTTTAAAATAATAGTTTTTAAGTGTGTATTATTAATAAAAAAAATTATGATAATGCATTATATGTATTAAAATGGAAAATATTTTTCTATCTTCAATCAAAATCATAGATATACCTCTAAAAATTGGGTTTGCATATTCAAAAACTGTTTGACAAAGTCGAGACTTTGTTTTATACCAAATTTTATCTAGTGACGCTGATTTCATCAATCAATATGTATTTTATACAATGAACCTCTTTTTGGAAACCTGTAAGTCTTGCTCCTAATTGAACAAAATATGTGATTGGATTTAGAGTTGAGAATGAATTATTGAGACTTGAATATTGAACGAATTATTATCATAAAAAATAACTCAAGGTAAGCAAGATTGACTATCAAATTTATTTTTTTATGTGAAAATAATATTATAGTGAAAATTTCTTGTCTTTGTATATGAGATAATAACATTGAAAATGAAAATTAAATATGATATATTTACTTGCTATAACCTTCTTTTCAAAAGCATCACACAACCAATATTCATTTGAGAATTATTCTCACTAATAAAAATATATTTGTTTATTTTGTGTTTCAAATTTATTTTTAAGTTTATGTGGAACACAAAGAATCACAAAAAGAAAGCTTCAAATGAATTTACCTTTAACTATATACTTTACTATAATGATAATACCAATTTTACTATATTTTACTATATATATAAAATGAATGTATTGTAAATAATGGGAAGAGTGAAGATGTATCTAGAACATATATTTGAGATTATATGTTTTTGCAATTCTTTATAAAAATAAAGTAATTGAAAAATAATATATTTAAAAAAATAAAATAACATATAAAATTATTGAAATAATTTGTTTTCATAAAACTTTAACAATATTAATATAATTATATACTTAAAATATATAAAAATAATTTATTAAAATTATAAATATCATCTTAAATACATCTATTCAATTTTTTTAAATAAATATATTTAAAATATCGACCAATATTATTATCTTTCATTTTTGTTTTCGCTTCTCAGCAATTCCTAAAAGACTTTTAATTATAAGAAAAATTTCCAATTATAATTTCTCTATTATATCGTACTCCTCATCCACACTTCTATACAAGCTACAAAATACACTGCATCTGTAAATACTAAAAAAATCTAAGTTAATTTCTTTTATACTGTAAATACAGAACATATAATATAGATTTATATTTTCATAATATATTTTTATTATATATTATATAAATATAATAATAAATATATATTAAAAAATAATATTTATATTATTTTCTAATATATATTTTATATTATATATAAAAATGAGGGCTTTTATATATAATTTTTAATATAATATTTTTATATTATTTTTTAATATATATTTTATGTCATATAGAAAAAGAGGGTTTTTATATATAATATAAATTATATATTAAAAATAATATAAAATCTTATATTAAAAATTATATTATATTTATATAATATATAATAAAATATACATTTTTATTAAAATATCTAATAAAGATGTATATTATATAAATATATTATATTTTATCTAATATATAATAAAAATGTTTATTATATTATATTTATATAATATATAATAAAAAATGCATTTTTATTATATATTATATAAATATAATATAATATACATTTTTATTATATAAAAATATATAATAAAAATGTATATAATATTATATTTATATAATATAATAAAATATGTATTTTTATATTTATTTTAATATATAATTTATATTATATATAAAAACCCTTTTTTATATATATAATATAAAATATATATTAAAAAATAATATAAAAATATTATATTAAAAATATATTATGAAAATATAAATCTATATTATATGTCATATATTTACGATATAAAAGAAATTAACTTAGATTTTTTTACTATTGAAACGTTTCGGTTTAAATGGCCTCCCCGGAAAAAACTCCCTCTGACAAATACGGGCTTCTAGCTTCTGCTTTGACCGATACGGCTGCCGTGCGGTGTATTTTGTAGCCTGCATAGAAGTGCCCTCATCATCCACTATATTAAAATATTCAAAAGCTTGTACTTTCCACTTGCGAAAACTCATTTTTATAGATTTTTAAATCTCTACTACTTTGAAAACGGGTATGTAAATATAATAAAAAAATCTGCATGATGTAATGTTTGACATTAATTTATATGGTGTTTTACAAATACTAATTATAACTAGAATTTAAAAAAGAGCCCCACGAAAATAAACTGTTGATCGCAATGGCACATAGGAAACACGGATTCAGAACAAAGATATTCTATTTCCATAAATGGAGTCACCCCTCCTTCGTCAGAAACTTCGTATGTTGAAAATCAATGCTTTTGACCAAACCATGAAATACCGCGGATCTTCTATCCACCATCGTGGAAGCAGCATCAGAAATGGAGGGACCCACAATGGTCATTATTCGTGAAGGGCAACGAAGACAGGTATACACTTGATCACCTTCCTGGTAGCTCGCCTTCCCTACGCTGAACCGAAATAACACCCTTTTAAATACTGGTTTTTTCTTTTCGACTCTCATTCTTGTTCAATCTGTTCAGATTTTTAGATTCGTCTCCCATAGGACTATTGGTAAGTTAGGACATAGGAGTTATATTCACGCATTAAGACAATTTGTTCTTTAATTATGGCCTGTTATGAACTGAATGAAGAGGGTGATTGATCACTGATTTTAAGCTTCTATATTAAGTTTAATTTGAGAAAAATGATAACTGTTACAGTTTTGGAGGGACTGATGTTGTTAATGGCAGGAGGGTAAAGATCTTGTGATGGCTGGCATGCTACCTGGGGTGGAGTTTGCACGCAGAAGAAGGTTTCATCAAGGAGGAAGCGGAGGATCTTTGATTAAACAAGCGGTATGCACCCTTTTCCATTAAATCATATCCATTATTAAATAGGTCCTACTCCTTAGAAAATTTGAACTTGTGGTATAAAAAAAAATAGTTTGGGGAGAAAATCAACTCCTCCCTGCAGTTCGGTGAACTAAATGTTCCTCAGGATTTGATATGTAATCAAGAAACAAAAAGAGAAACAAAGAGCCTTGTCATGTAGGTCTAATTCAAGGCCGCAAACTAAACCTCTGCAATTTTGAAGTATTTGTTTTGAATAAATGGGATATGGGTATAATTAAATATGGGATTGCTTGTCTGCAAATTGAAATTTTTGGATTCCCAAGGATACAGGGCGAGGAATCTGGTTATCTAACTGAATATGGGATTGTCTGCCTATAAATTGAATCTTTTGGATAAGCTAGGATAAAGATCAAGACACATGCTGATTTCTCTCTTTTAAACATTTGATTTTGTATTTTTGCACAATACTTGCACCTGCACAACCCACACACTTGCCCATTTCACCTTTTTTCAAAAATGCAAACCTAGGACACAAACTAGGAAGCTGGGTATGTAACTAACTATGGAATATTTGTCTACAAATTGAATTTTTTTGAAAAGCTAGGATACAGACCAGGACACTTGCTCGTTTCTTTTTCCCTTTTTAAATTTGATTTTCTAATTTCGCCCAGCATTTGCACCTGTCCTCTGGGGTACGCTGCACCTGCAGCAGCAGCAGCACCATGACCACCGAGATAGTTGCCCATTTCATTTATTTATTTTTCACTGCATTTGCATCACCTACAGGCTGACCAGTTTCTTTTTTTCATTTGATTTTGTAAGTTCGCACAGCACTGGCTTCTGCCTCCTGGTGTACACAGCATCAAGTATGTTGGATTGCAGTATTTTACGCAGGGGTTTGAACTTGGGTCTCTTCTTTGAAAGCCCATATGCTTCACCACATGAGGTCATTCCATTTGATGAGCTACTTACTCATTATAGTGGGGCTTTTAGGTTCTTGTTATTCCAGAAACATAAAGTACCCTGACTTCTAATAAAGAAACAGAAATACATGCTATTTTGTATTATTAATCGTGCATGAAGAATACAAAAGTAGCATTATTTTACCTTCAAATATTTGTTAGTTTATTAATAGCCCATGCGTTCACCACTAGCAGTCAGAACATGAAAGGAATCATTCTAGAAAGTTATTTGAGAAGGTGGTATGGATGGGAGTTGGGACTACCAGTGCATAATGAGATACCTCCTGTAATGTAGAAGTTAGTTCAGAAGAAGTGTCAATTGATTTTGTTGGAAACGATGACCCCTGTAGAGTCGAAATTGCTGTGTCTAAGATGAAGCCCTATGCTGCCACAGAAATTGAGAACAATACTGGGAAAGGATAAGATTAAATTAGGGCCTAAGATGTTGAAACATCTTAAGCTAAAAACATTTCCCTCAAATTTCCAGCAACAGTTGTGTCCAAACTTCTGCCCATCTGTTTGTTCCACCTATAGCCTGGCAGTGCCAATGGGAAGCAATAAGTGTTTCAGGCTTATAGCAACCTCTGAATTAGGTTGTCTCTCCTATTCTAATGCTATCTACTAATGCTTGGGGTGAAAAGTGTTTGGGAAAAATACAATAAATGCAAATGTACAAGGGCTATGTGGTAGAATTGCATGCGTGGACACTCCCAATAGAACAAGATTTGCACAAAATAATTGTAAATTTAAATATTCAACAACAGTAAATTACTTATGCTAGAAGCAATAAATTCAACATTGCAATGAAGTTAAACCGTCCACTTAAAAGTCAAGGTTGAGAACAGAATGAAAACAGCCACATAATCTTTAATGAAATACTTCTAAATATACACAGTAGCAGAATTCACACAATCTTTTATTAAATGCTTTTAAATATACACAGCAGCAAAGTTCTTCAAAGATCAGAAAACCCGCTGAATACAAAAAACAATACCCACAGTGGCAGAACTCACACAATCTTTATTAAATGCTTTTAAATATACACAGCAGCAAAGTTCTTCAAAGATCAGAAAACCCGCTGAATAGACAAAACAATACCCAGGAAAGAAAATTTACAGTGGTGTAATAGAGACGCTTTGCTTATTTATCTACATTACAAACAAATTTGGGCTATTGAAAATAAATCCTTAGAAAGGCCCTTTAAAATCCATTGGGACCGTCCTCTTCAATCAACACTGCACATTCTTTCTTTCCAAAGCTCACGAAATATATATAATTAAAGTATATTCGCTGCAATAAAAGGTATACAGGCCTTTATCCATACACATGGAATATTCTTATTCCATTTTGCAATGAGGAATATTTCATTTAGCTTTTCACCTTTGCTTCATGTGAAATATCTCCTCATTTATATTTAAGAGTCCGCCCCTTTTTAACTTTATGAGATTCATGCTTTCTATTTTTGTATTTGAGCCCTCGTCCCCCTCTTCCCGTCCCCAAAATTTTAGGATGAAGAAAAGGGATGTAGCTTTTAAGTTGTCTTTACAAAAAATATATATGTATCTCACATGGGAAAAGCAAAAGACAAAAAATCTGGAAATTAATTTCAAGATAATGGAAATTTTACTACAGGTTGGTCAAGCAATTTCAAAGCTTCAGGTAAAGGGAGGCGTTTGTGCAAGGGTAACACTAAACAAATTTTGAAATTGCAAATTCGGACAAACATGCAAGAAGATGAGGAATAAGCAATCACCCATGTTTAAATGGGCATCTTATCAAGGTGCATTTAGTGGATGAACCATATTATTATGCTTTGAAGGTTTGGAAAAAAATAAGGGAATTAAGCATTGTGGCATCTCTTTAAAGAAAGTCCTTTAAAAACTACCAAGAGTGAATATATAATGAGCAAAGAAAAGAAGCAAAATCCAATGTTAAAGCAAGGGTAGTTTTTAGAGGTAGAGGTTCTGGTGGTAGAGGCTCCTTCTTGAGGCAAAATTGTTTTTGTTGTGGAAAGCCTAGGCATAGGGATTTTGAGTGTCTTGAGATAGTTGATGATGGGAGGACATTGGAATAGAGAAAAAATATGCTAGAGGTTGAAGATATTGATCAAGCGCCAACATAAAGCCTCTTGAGCTAGGGGAAGGGGGGAAAATGATGAGGAGAATCTTGTTGAACCCAAAAGAGAAAGAAGGGCATTAGTTAAGAAGTGTCTTTTGAACCAAGTGCAAGATCGGGGGAAGGTATTGTAAATTAATCATTGATGGTGGCAGCATTGACAGCATAGTCTCCACCAAAATGGTAAAGAGTTTGAGCTTAAAATTGGCATCATCAACCTTACAAGGTGTCTTGGCTTCAAAAGGGTCCCAATGTTATAGTGAATGAGCAATGCAAAGTTCAATTTGGTATTGGAAACTATGAAGATGAGGTTATATGTGATAACATAACAATTGATGCATGGAATTTGCTTCTAGGTAGGCCATGCCAATATGATAGAGAATTAGTTCACAATGGCAAGAAGGGGTAGGAACTTTTACACCTTACTCTGCCAGGAAAGCTAGGCTGAATTAGCTTTCTGTCCTTCTGTGTTTCACCTTTTGGTTGAACTTTGTGTCACTTCCTTCTAAGAATAAATTGACTTGGACTCCAAAAGTATGATTGTTTGAAGAAATCCAACTTGACCACAGTAGTGAAAGTTGAATTTCAAGAGCATGGCAGCGCTATAAGCTCAAGAGGTTTGAAAAAGGCAGTGTTATTGTGAAAGAGGCTTTATCCTACTTGTGACAATGCTGGTGCTATTGCTGCTAGCATTTTATTGAGTTCTTCTAGAAACCAAGTTGAAGTTATGCTTTGTTATATAGTAAAAAATGGTCTTTTGCAGAATAACAGATGGAAGTTTGGTGGTTCTCATTATATAGTAGCAGCGATTGTTTTTATCATAATGTCCAATGGAAGCTTAGGGTCTCTGGATAGGGAGTTGAGTATGTGTATTTAAAATCAACCAGAAGGAAATAGGTGTCTTAAGCTTACCTGAGTTCAGGGATGTACAGCAACTGGTTTAGAACTTCAAAAGTTGGGTGCTACAGGTATAAGGCTCTTTTGTTTTATACACAAAAAAAATATAGGTAAACATTCATTGAGTATACCAGAAGTCATAGAAAATTCAAATACTAGAGTGGGTATGCACAAATTATGGGTATGCATCTTACACACATCCAACTAAATTATGTTAAATTCAAATGATTATGGGTAGTGTTGTTTTTTAATGCTTTTCTTAGCCAAATTCTGATTCAGAATGTTTTTGGAATTCACTCCTTATCCAAGGGTTTTAATTCAGAAATGTTTTATTTGTTCTCATATGGCACTATAGCTATTAAAACATTGCAAGATGGTAAGGATTTTCTTTCTTCCAGGCATGTTATTTCTTCTCCTAATTCAATATTTTGAAGAGAATCTTACCTAGAGGTACAAATTTCTTTCCATAATACTAAAAGTTCTGCCAGTGAGAACTACTCATTCTTCTTTTAAAATTTACTTTATGTATTCTGCATCTAAATACAGAGGAGGAACTCCTTTAGACTTAAGATCTTGTTCCTTGAATGTTTCCAATGCTAGAATAACTGAAAAATGCCTGTCCCAGCTAACACAGCGATGGAGGAATTTCATATCAGTTTTGATAATTTAGTTTATACTGAGACTATTCAATGTTAATAAATTAATAAATGTTGAGGGAAATAATTGGATTCAACATGTCATCCTTTTTTGTGAATACATTTTGCTAATGTATCCATTTTTTCCTATCTGTTTGTAGGATCATAATATGCATTTAGTGTATCTCATTAGTCATATAACACATCATCTATTCTAGAATTTAGCATGGCGGTTTGATCTATTATTTTTTTTATCACAAGTAGCACCGTGGAATCTCTTGCATGTGCACTCATGTCAAACGTTGTCTTTCACTGTTCTTACATATTCTCAAAAGTCGGAACCCAAGTATTCTGCTGATCTCAGTTTCTAGTGATTATATTTCTTATTTTTTGTAAAGAAAGTCAAATTGTATGCTATACTATACTATCATGGATCTTCTCTTCATTTAAGTTGAGTCTTATTTGTAATTAAATACTTAATTTGCATGGTATGGTTTAAGCGGAACTTAGAAAAGGCTATCACAATGCAAATTTTGATTTAAGTATTTTGAAAGACTTACTGTTATTTTGCACTATGTCAGAAAATGCACCTTATTGAATTGATGCATAGTGTTTGGTTCTTAAATGAAAGTGAATGTGTCAGTTTTGTGGTATACAAGCCTCTTTCTTAATTAACCTATATGTATTTTAAGAGTAGCGGTTTTACTTGCTATAACAGACAAGACCTATATCAGACTTCCGACCAGAGAAGAGGGAGGACAATAAACTTAATGGAGTTGCACTTGAAGCACGAGAACGACTAGAAGAGAGATTAAGGGCATCATCATCATCACCAGTAAACAAGAGGTTTGTATATTATTGCCAGTATTAAAATGATACCTGTGTTTTATGAGGTTGCTTTCTTTCAAAAGTCTTGAAGACTAGATTGTAATATTTTATTTTAGCTTGAAGTTCAATAAATATTCACTAGAGATGGATATAGAAAATAAAAAGTGTGTTTTCTCTTTCACATGCAGGCTTCATTATTATCCACAAAGGCGCTTACAATCGGGTTATGGAAATTCCTACATTGAAGAGCGCAGTGGGATTAATGAAAGAGATTGGTATGCTAGTATAAACATTGATACAAGCCAACCGAGCGAGCTTGTAGGCTTAAGTAAAGGCTTCATTGATAATCTCAAGAGAGAAACATTTACCCCACCAAGGAGAAAAGAAAACCCCTTGTTGAAGCTACTGCCAAGAACTTCAGAACAAGTTGATTGCCCTATATGCTTGGATTGCTTTCAACTTAATCAGGTGATCGTACATCTTCCTTGTCGGCATAAGTTTCACCCAAATTGCCTGATTCCATGGTTGGAGAAGAACAATCACTGCCCATACTGCAGGACTGAAGTTTTAAACAAACCATCCTGATTAATGTTACTGGAAATCCTTACAGACTCTTTCAAAGACCATATTGGAAACACAATGTATAGAATAGGCAATCAAATCATTAGCTTTTTGTTTTTAAAATTTGTTTTGAGGATTTTTGTTTTGTCTCAGGTAGTCCATGGTAGGTGGATGCCTACTATGAACATGTATAATGGAAAAGCACAGTGCTTTGTAAGTCAAATACCAAAAAATTTAACAATATTTCAACTGATGATAATCCAATATGCGATACCCCTCTGGGTTAACCAAATTGTAAATATTTCCTTTTGTAAAGAAATTAAATTATGATTTCGTATAATATATTTTTCTAGACAAAGAAGTTGATTAGATGGGAAAAAAGCTGCAAAGCTGAGAAGAAAGAAGAGATAAGTGCAAGCTCTAAGAAGGCAATAGTTTGAACTTTGAAGTGCCAAACATTTGATCCATTAAATTATGGTGTCATAATGTAGCTATATCATACTGTCCTTGGGCCTAGACTGATCGGTTGGTGCTGAGTTTTTGGCAACATATAATCTAGGTTCAAATCCCCCAGGGACCCACAGTTCTGTTGACATGGTAGTTATAGTTTATTCGGATGCCCAGTTAACTAGCAGATGGAGGGTTATAGGGGACCTCACCTAATTCTTCAGATGTTGGGCATCTGATTCACCTTGTATACACACACACACACACACACCATGTCCTTTAAGAGTTAAAGTTAAACTAAGTTAACTAATACTTTTTAAAATTCCTGTAAAGGGTAGAGTGTTGCACCCTTGGATTTGTAATACAATGGAACTTTCTATTAATCTTGAACAAGATAGCAACTATTTGTTTTCTTTCATTATAAGGTATGATATGGTGAAAGCATTTTGGGTAAGTTGAGCCTTCGCATGCAATGAATATTGGTGGGGATTTTAATAGTTTGTACCTTTATTAGTCCTGAAGGGAATAGTTGTCTTCATATCAATTCTTTAATTGATGATTCTTAATTGCATATTTCTAAATTCTACCTAACAAAAGCTTTGATTTTTGTAATTAACTGCAAAATTGTTTGTTCTTTAATAATTCACGTTAAAATTTTGATTTATCTCTATCGAAGACTTTTTACCAACAAACTTTTTGTAAGAGACTTTATAAATGACATGATGTATCTCTGTAATTAACCTCAGCTTTTAGTCCCCCTAATATTCACGTACCTTCTCTAGATGCCATGCACTTGATCAAATATAGTAAAGGTACTTCCATGTTTGGCTTCTACTTTTATCAAATCATGCCTTAACAGATAAGAAAAAAATATTCAAACACTTTGCTAAATGGAACCATTACTGTCGTAAAGATATTGATCACGGGCCTGGAAATTGACTGTCTGTAACCTATTTTTTTGCTCTGGACATTACGTTACAGGTACGTAATGGTTTAGAAACCTACAGTAAATTTTTCCAGCTTCCTCTCCCTCAAAACACGTTTACTGTAATAAACCAAAATGATGTTAGTTTGGTTAAATACTGCATTTTTATAGAAAAGTGTTAATTATATATTGTTTTTTAATATTTGTACAGTATTATTTATGAGGAGTTAAAGACTGTATGTAGAAATAGAGAATTTTCTTTACAGCCAGCAAGAATAGTTCTCACTGAGCAAATCTAGAATTGACAGGCATATTCAAGTTGAAATTCCAAGCCCGATTACACAATCTTGTGATCTGATCACATCAGTAGACTACATATGATCAACACCGGACAATAGCCAAATGAGTGCAAAGCAATCATCTTTGCCAAAGTTGTTCTTTTGTTAGCTACATGGAGCATATGTCTTGTTTCATAAGGATGCTAACCTATATGGTAGCCAAATGAGTGCAAAGTAAATAACTACGGAAAAATTCTTTTCTTAGCCCCATAGAGTATAGGTCTCGTTTTATAAGGATACTAACCTTACCAGTAAACTGCATATGATTAACAAAGAAGAACCACTAAAGCAGAAGATAGCCAAATAAGTGCAAAATAAATAACTACGCCAAAACTGTTCTTTTGTTAACTCCACAGAGTATAGGTTTTGTTTTATAAGGATGATAACCTCTTATCGTATTCACAACACAATTAACACTCAGCAAAACTGCATATGTTTTAACTTTTGACATCTCACAGGCCATTATTTAAATATTTTCAATCTTAGGATTGAATATATCAAATTTTAATATGCATTTAAATACTTGGTCATGTATGGCTAGTTAATTCAGCATCCAACTCCCTACAAGTTAAATGTACATTCATGTTGGGTAGAGCTCAAGCCTGCTTACATTAAATCTATTTCTGAATGCATAATAATTCTACTTGCCAAGTTACAATGGCAGATAATTGACAAGATTCTTCTCCTGCAGTGTGTTGCCTTTCAATTTTTTCAGTTTTACAACTGCCCTTGGTGCACATTTCCCTTCTCTGATTTTTCTTTGGGAGATGTTAAACACATAAATTTGAAAGCAGTCACAGTGTTAATCCAATGAAGGTTCTGGTGTTTCTATATTCCTGGACTTACATCTTTGTCTCTTCAAACGTTAAAGATAACAAAGATGAATGTCACTTTTCTCATGTTTTCTCACCTAATAAGTTGTTATCCAAATGATGTTCAGCCTAGTGGCAAGATTTTGAGCTGCTAGTCCCTTGTTATTGGGATAATCGAGAAAAAAAACGAGGCAATCGGCTTCTTGGAGAAAATCCTTTGATGGGTATTTTGAACTGAAATGTGATGGTGCATTTAGGGAAAATCTTGGGCTGAATGTTGGTATCCTTATAAGGTATGCCTTGGGATAGTTTATTAGTTGAGATTCATTCTTCTTGGGGGTAAGAACGAATGGGTGGTTTATTAGTTGAGGCTTATTTCTTCTGGGGACAACAACACATAATTAAGTGGAGTTGGAGACCCTGCTTGAAGGAATCGAGATTGATTTATCAGTTGGGTAGCGTAGGATATCGATTGTAGAACTGGACTCTTAGATTCTTATTGCAGGTCTAGCCAAAGGAGCCACAGTGGATTGGAGATTAGTTAATGGCATATTGAGACCTGTAGTTTGTGTAATCATTTTGAAGAGGTCTCCTTCGCTCATTATTATATCGAATGCAGTAAAGATGTCAATTTTCTAGCTAACGCTAGGGTTGTCCGACTCTCATACCCAGCCTTGATGAACAAAAGGCCAGATGCGTAGGAGAGATTCCTTCCAATTCTTAATCTAGATTGACCTTCTAACTTGAGGAATGCACAATAGAATATGATTTCCCGTCTTAAGGGGTTTGCTTCACCTCTAAAACATGACGATTTGTGATATATTTTCGTTCGCACAAGGAAATTTATCTACTACTTGATAGTAATAATGAAACCTCAAGGTCTATTGTTAGCGTGGTAGCGACAGAGATTGGGAGATGACGGAGATTAACAGCTTCATCCTTTCTGAGTGATTTGGTGCATGCGGTGTGGACTATATTAGGTGGCAGATGGAAAAGCCCTTTCTGGTGCTATGGAGGCTGCCCTCTGTTTCCCTCTACTCAAGTTTTGTTTAGGTTCAGCTTCAAGAGCAGACAGAAAATGTTGCAGTCTGAGGACTAGGAGAGAGATTTGTTGTTGGGGGAATGGTTTCTGATAAGCAATTGAAGATAATCTTTTCAATTCCTGGACATGTTGAAAATCACCAAAATGATTCTCGGGAAAGATGGCATTGGAAATACTGGTGTCTTCGAGACCTGACCCGCTAACTGTTGATTTTAGAGAAAAATGAAGGCTTGTAGCTCTGGCTATAATGGAATGGATTAGCCACATTGTGCTTCTAAAGGTGGGGAGTTTTGTAGCATGCAAAATCTCTAATGAGGATGAGAACATAAAGATCTGAGTAGAAGTTTGGGTGAGGAAATTCAAACCCTTACAAAGGAGGTTAAAGCGGGACACATTTTGGTGTCTCAAGCTTCTTTTACAGGAAGGATTGTTTCCTTCTAGCATCATGAGTCACATTAAAAAGTTTGTCCGATGTACTGCAGGTTATAGGTGTTGAAAACACAATAAAACTTTAGAGTTGAAATATGTAGATAATTTTATGCTTCCAAATTAACAAATAGAAATAAATCATAAATGAAAATAGATTACAATAAAGATGCAAACCATAACTCAAAAATTATGTGGAGAAACCCTTGCCGGAAAAAACTCCACACCCAAAAAGATCCAAGACTTGTATTAATCCTTCAACTGAGTTACATCAATACAATTTCTCCCTCTAAATCACTACAACATTGCATTGCTTCAACAACTGTAACTCAATTTGTTTTCCCTTCAACTCAAGCACTAAATATATATCCATGAGAGAAAACACAAATCAAGAATGGTTTCTGAAACCATTTAGGCATAAATCACAAAGAAAAAAACTTTCTCTTTCAACTTGTGATTTTATCCAAGCTCCCACTGAAAGTAATACCAAGTTATACATGGCATCATGACTAATATCATTGCCAACACTCTACTAAAAGTGAACAAAGCTTCTCATGTACCATAAACTACTATTATAGATTCAAATGAACAATTCTATCAAATACTCCCAATAACCATCTCTCACTGCAATAAGCATACCAATGTAATAATGGTGACCAAGAATAAGGCCTACCAAACAAAATCCACATCAGACAATTTTACAAGATCTGCACATATGCAACATCTCAAAAGAGAAATGCATAATCAATGCTTCAATCTCAAATATCTGAAAATTAGATTCAACCCCACATTAGTATCATGCAAAACATAGATAATCAGGTATAACATGTGGATTCCCAAAACTCAAACACCAGAATCAATGCTAGATCTGATTTTCCAAAGAAACCCACATAAGAGTAATTGTACAGATCAATAAGAACCCTTCAAGCAACCATGCAAACCTATAACTGTCTTCATCCAGAACACCCTGAATATAGTCTCATCATAGATCTACATATCACATATTTTAGTTAACATGTAAAATATGCAAAACCATCTCTGTAAATCTAAAAATCCATTTGAACATTCAAACATTCACATCAAACATGTCATCTGAATAATGAAATAAGCACAAATCTACAAACCCACAGCTGAAATCAAGAGCAAACTACAACCCAATAGGCAAAACCAAGTTGTCCAAGAGCTTTCTACATATGAAAACATATCAGCTCTACAACTCATAAAGAGGTTAGTGGCTTATCTTCCAGTGCTTTCATGTATCCAAGGGCTAAAACCATGAAGCCAACATAAGCACTCCATTTTGTAGTCTAAATCGAGAGTGTTTATCAATGTGACTGGGATGTCTCTACCCATCCAATATGAACACATTCTCCCTACACATGACCACAAGGTAAAGGAACAAAATCACCAAACAAGAAGATATATACACATATTGTCAAATAAGAGTGTTGGATCAATATCATTGTAAATGAAAACACATGATCAACTCCAAAATACTCCATCTTTAACTTCCAAAGCTCATATCCAATACCATTGAACTTTTCAATGTCCAACCAAGATGAGCTAGCCATGATCTTTTATCACACTGAATTTGAAACTACAAGAAAACACAACACACTCCCACTACAACAAAAAACCCAATCAAACACTCCAAGAAATGCATCCCCTTCTCTAATCAAGCCAATTTGGCTCTAATACCAAATTTTGAAAACAAGATAAAACTTTACAGTGAAAATATGTAGATAATTTTATGCATCCAAATTAACAAATAGCAATAAATCATAGATGAAAATCGATTAGAATAAAGATGCAAACAATAACTCAAAAATTATGTGGAGAAACCCTTGCAGAAAAAAACTCCATGCCTAAAGAGATTGAAGACTTGTATTAATCCTTCAAATGAGTTACATTCAATACAACTTCTCCCTCTGAATCATTGCAACAGTACATTGCTTCAACAACCTGTAACTTAACTTGTTTTCCCTTCAACTCAAGCACTAAATATATAGACATGAGAGAAAACACAAATCAAGAAAAGTTTCAAAAACCATTTAGGCATAAATCACAAAAAAAAAAAACTTTCTTTTTCAACTTGTGATTTTATCCATTTTTTAGTTATATGCACATGCAACTAAAAAATCTTCTTTATCTTTTTCCAAGCTCACATTTAACTTCCCTTTTTTTCATGTTCTTTCTAATTTGACAATTAACTTTGTAAGTTGTTGTAGTTGCATTTAGCAACTTTCATGACAACTAAAAGACAATTACAAATTGTCAATTAATAATTGAAAAACAAAGCACAACTGAGACATTTTCTCAACAATAGGGGGCTATGTGATTCTTGTAGTTTAAAAAGAAAATATGTAAAAAATTTGGAGACAAAGTGCAAACCCAGGGAGGAGATCGTACTATGGATAGTTTGCATATCAGAGAAAGTTTGATCGCATCTTCTAGTTGTAGATTGGAGAAGGCCCCGATTGTTTAGGATTGAACTTTCCTCCATGGTTTTTGTAAGAACTCATATTTTCAAGCTACCTTTTTTTTACATGCAGTGTGGTTTGTTGTGCTTAATGGTTTCTTTTGTTTGATATGGAATGATTAAGCTATTGTTTATGCTTTATAGTGGGTTGGGAGGTAGGTTCTTAGTGCTGAGATTTTTGGATTGTAACTGTGTGTAATTTTTTTTTCATCAACGTTTCTGATTATACTCCACGATCCATCATCAGGATGCTTAGCATAGAGAATATGGTAGCTTGTTTTAAAATGTATGTAGTAAGTTACTTTAATACTAATTTTTAATGTAAGATTTTATATCATCTAAGAATTTATTTTACTATTTCATATAGGAGCATGAGCATTAGAATCTTGATGGAGTCACATAAACCAAAGTATAGTCAATATTTTTTTAATTTTTTTTTACATAAAGTAATTTTTTAAATAAAAGTTAAAATTTATGTATGTGTATATGTAGTAGGGTAAACCCACAAAAGTGGTTTTAAATTCGAGTGAGGAAGGAAAATTGGAAAAAAATGACCCCATGCAAAAAAAAATAGTTTTAGGGGTTTGAGCGAACCCATTAAATACTGGCCCCACATTTCTCGCCCAAAAAAAACAAAGAAAATGCAAAAGGAAAGGGGGTTTGAGTGAACCCCCCTTTGCCCTCATTCTCACCCTTAGACACTTTGAAAGTCCATATTTTTATGCTTTGAAGCTCGAGTTGAGAATGAAAATGGAGGAGACTTCACAAACCCAACTAGAATCAAGTAGTCTTCGAAATGAGCTATCCAACGACTATAATTTTAATATTTTTTGGTTTTATTATGTATTTTTTTTAGTTTTATTAAATATAGGTTTTTCATCGAAAATCAAGCTCTTTGTTTTGCACATGTGGAAAAATAGCAGATTATCAAAAAATTGAATTTCGATACATACAAAAAAGTTACGCTATACCGTGCTATGTCCTGAATTGTAATTGGTTTGACTTCAAAACTTGATTAAAGAAATAATATTCAATAAAAAACTATATAACCAAGTGGAAGCACTAGATATTGGAGTTACAAATCTAAATTCGAAAGAATTAGAATTTTATCCTTCATTGGAAAAAAGTTGTGTTATACGGTGAGCGTCACTTTTTAAAAATGTTGTTTTCTAAAAAAACTAGTTTTCGAGGAGATGGAAAAGAAGTGCAATCTGATTCCAAAAATTTTGAAAAAAATATATTTAGAATCTATAGACAAAATGTCATGAAACTCTAGTTTGCATCATCTTCAAATTCCTCATGGTTTAGCCGCTATAGGTGCTTGAAAGTGAAGATTTAGTTAAAAAAAATTATTTCAATATCCAATTTGGCCAAAAAATTGTAAACCACTATTGTGGGATCACCCAGTAAATTAGTATATTTATCTTTAGATGTAGAGAGATAATTCATCTCATGTACTTATTTTTCAATCAACTTCACATATATAAGTGAAAAGGGTTTTTTGAGAAGGATATATCTATCTCAACATTTTTTACACAATTTTATCTAAAAATAGGTATGGTAATATATAGGTATATTCATATCTGAGATACATATATAAAGGTTTGGGTTATTAATGAGATTTAAAATGATTTTACTCAATTCATATATATATACATATATATACACATATGTATATATATACACACACATATATATATGTGTACATACCTACATATGTATGTGTATATAACACACACACACACACACACACACACACACACATATATATATATATATATATATATATATATATATATATATATATATATATATATATATATTGTGTATGTATGTATCTACATGTGTATATATATATATTGTGTATGTATGTATCTACATGTGTATATATATGTGCATGTATATGCATATATATACATACATGTATATATGTGTGTGTGTGTGTGTGCGTATTTATACACACGTGCACACATATATATATACATATGCATATATATGTGTGCATATACACATATATACATACATACACACACATACACATACATATGCATACACATACATGCATGCACACACACGCACACACACATACACACACACATGTATGTGTGTGTATATGTATGGTTTCAATAATATGCAGATTATGTATTTAAAAAAACGATTAAAACATACTCATGATATGAGATATTTTAATGTCACTATATAATGCATTTTTATTTACATATCTAATCAAATAATTTTCAACTAAACTATTTTTTTTAAATGGCAATAGTTTTGTTTCATTATTTATTTATGTGTCCATGTGTGGGTTTGTAGCAATTTAATAAAAAGATATTAAAAATTTGATATTCATATAGAATTTTTTTTTTTAAACTTCTTAAGTAAGATTTAAAGTAATAAAATACTAAGTAAAACTATAGAAATATATTTTTTTTATTTAATTTTTAATATTTTACACTATTAAATGAATATTTACCAATTTGTATTTATGTTATTTTAGTTTTCCTTTTCTAAGATGTATTCTCTTAATCTTAGAAATAAAAAAATGAAATAAACTTATATGGTTATCTTAAATACATCTAAAGAACTTAGTGAGGAAGAAGAGGAAAATAAGAAATAAAGGTAATCAATGAGCCAAATGAGGAATCAAGAGATAGCCAACCATCTCTTGTCATGCACTTTCTAGAACTAACACCCCAAAAACTACCAAGATAGCGGGTTCTTTAAAAAAAAGAGAGTAATAGTATTGAAAGACTTAGGAAACACTCATGATTTCACCAACAAGAAGATATATTCTCATTTAAATTGTTTTATCTATCTAACTCCAAAAAATCATGATTGTAGATGGATGATTTAGTAAGTTTTTCAAGGAAATGCCAAAACATTATATTATACTTTACATGGGAGATTATCAACTATATTTCCCTATGTTTCTATCTCCATGGGTGTAGTAGACATTGTTTTGGGAGTCTAGTGGCTTACTACATTGGGAGCAATTAAGATGAACTTCTAGGAGCTATTCAAGCATTTTCACTCAAAGGGTTAGATAGCCAAAATGTGAAGTTTACATGCAAAGCTTCAACATATGGTAAGCTCCTATCAAATGCAAATGATGATTAAAAAGTGGGTATATAGGTTTGTGACCCAATTATTTTCATTTTAGAAGCACATCAATAAGAGGATCCTACATTAGATCTACAAGTAATAGTAGATAAGAAATCTATAGTTTTTGGAGATAGGCCAAAATGATTACCTTAAATAAGAGATCGTGATCATGTCATTCAAATAGTACCAAGGAGCCAACTACCTAACATTAATGCATATAGGTACCTATATGTACAAAAAAATGAGATCAATGAAATGGTAATGAGATTCTAGAGGTATGTATTATTAGCCATGCTCAAGGTTATTTCTCTTCTCTAATGGTAATCATGTGTAAGAAAGATGAAAAATAATAGACATGTTTTGATTATAAAGATATCAACAAATATACCATAAAATTTAAGTAACTTACAATTTTGGTAATTGATGATTTGTTAGATAAGATTAACAATGCTATTTATTTTACCAAATTTGATCTTCAAATTTTGGTTATCATCAAATCTGAATTGGAGATGAGGATGTACATAAGATAGATTTCCAAACCCATGTGAGCAACTATGATTTTTTGGTGATTCCTTTTGGCCTAACAAATGTACCATTTAAATTTCAAATTTAGATGAGCTTTGTCTTTAAGAAATTTATTTGAAATTTTAATTTGGTATTTTTTATGAAATCTTAGTATATAGAAAAACTTAAGAGGAACACTCACAACATGTGAAACAAGTTTTGGAAATTCTTGAACATCAACTTTATGCAAACCCATAAAAGTGTATTTTTGGAGTCAAAGAGGTAGATTACCTAGGTCACATTTTCACACAAGGCAGTCAAGGTGGATCCTCGCAAGATCAAGGAAATAATATAATAGAAAAATCCAAACATACAAGGTTTCTTAAGGCTTAATGACCTTACTATCACCAATTTGTAAAAAAATAATGGTACCATAACAACACCACTTATATATTTATTGAAGGACTCCTAGTGTAAGGAGGCAACCACCAAAGTATTTAAAAAATCTCAAGGAATCCATGTGAACAACTCCAATTCTACTTGGACCATTTTTTCTAAAAAGATAACTATGGAATGCAATACTTCTAGGTTTGGTATAAGAGAAGTACTCATGCAAAAGGGTAGATACCTAACATTTGAGAGTCATCAACTCAAAGATAATATTTTTTTAAAACCTAATTAGAAGAAGGAAACAATGCCTATCCTACATGTAGTCAAGCAATGAATACCTTATTTAATGGGAAGAAACTTTAAGGTAAATAAAAATAACGATTGCACGAATACTTCTTTGAATATAGGTTTTTATACGAAGAAAAATAAAAATGGGTCATAAATATGTTGGGATATGAATTGAGATTATATAGAAGAAAGGAAAGGAGAATTTTGTGGATGGTGCTCTATCTAAGAGATTAAACCACACACTCACTATTGTATGTTATTTACATATTATAGGTAGCGCAAGTGGATGGGGCACAAAAGCAATGGGAGAAGGACATGGAAACTCAAACTTGTTAAAAAAAAATAGCAAGATTAAAGTGTGTTGGAAAAATTTGCATGGAAAGGAGATTGTTTATGGTAAAAGGATAGATTTTACCTATGTAAGAACTCAAACCTTTAGTTTAATTTACTAGAGATTGATGATGAGGATATAATTATTTTGGAACTTGAGGGAATCCTTCAAATGAGCACTAAGTAGTTGCAATTAAGGGCGATTACATAGTTTTCAACCATGGAATAATTTTCCTCTTGAAGATCCTACATTAGAAAATGAAGACTTCATGCAAACACATTCATAAATGATCTGCATTGAAGACTATGCTTCTTTAAAGAGGGACAATTCTACGCCCTTGGTTCCTATTGATTATATTGGGATATGTGTATCTAAATTATGGCTAGAATAATCCCTAATTTAGTCATTTATGAATCCATAAGTATAATTATGACATATAAAGTCGGCCTCATCTAATTAGGAAACTAGAATATTCTATTGATGTCTATATATAGGTTCTGTATTGAGTAGAATTTAATCATCATGTTGTGAATTCTATTCTTATTGAAAACTTATGGACGTTTACTCACTAAAAATATATTATCATTATAAGTTAGTTACAAAACATTTGTTATTCTATTCTTCTCTTATATACAAGAATACAAGAATACAAATTTCAACAAACTGCAATACCCTTTATACATATTTCTCATGACAACAAAGTTTTCCCAATCCCTAGAACAATTTTTATAGACTTTTTTGAAACAACAATTTTATATCTCATGTTCCAGATTTGAAGTTCTCAAATGCTATTGGTTGAAACAAACATGGTAATAGAATTAGTGTAAATATGAATTTCCTTACTTTACATGTGTTGGAAGGGAAAATAAGGTTACAACTAATATTCTTTAATAGATTCAAGAATTTACAAACATCTTGCAAGATAAGAAATAAATTCAAAGGTTTTATTAATATCTTAACCATGTTGCATCATTTTTTAAGATCTACCTAAAGTGAGGCAATGAATACATAATATGCTAAATGCCAAAGGTAAATAACAAGGAATTTAGCTACCCAAACAATCCAAAGGATCAAGAAGAAAATATTTTCTAGTCTCTTAGTTTTGTATATGCCATGGGTAGGAATTTAATTAGTCCTCTAGACCTATGTATCACACACAATACAATCTATAGTTCTCACTAAGGAACTTATAGATGTGTAGTGTAGAAAATTGTATACCTTCATACAATTTCACATTATATTTTTGGTCCCCTAATTTATTGGACTTAATGAAGCTTCTAATTTTCCAAATTATTCATTCCAAAGCCATATTTTAATCGTTTTCTGAAGGTGAACCAATATTAAACAAATGTATTCAATCATTAAATTACCTTGAATCAAGTGTGTCCTAGAATTATGGGCCAGAACCCATTCACCCATGGGCGATTGGGTCCCCCTCCTTAGCCAGAACCCATTTTTAAATATGTTTTTGGTGGCAATTTAACATTTTTCAAATGTCGATTTTCGAGATCTATTTTTTGGGAAATTAAGTAAATGCCTATAAATACCTAGTTATTTTATCATTTGAAATCTAAGTGAAAATAAATTGAGGAAATTATTGTCAAGAGCATTGAAGAACAAATCAAGAGCAACCATTAGAGGAGTTATTCTAGCAATTCAAGATCCAACATCATCACAAAGGTTATGTGTGTTCATGTTATTGTCTTGTGAAGGCTAACATTGTTGTAGGTATCCAAGCATTCAAGAATTCAAGCAAATTTATCAAGCAAGATCCAAGATCCTTGAAGAGATGTGTATGTCTTTAGTCCTTCAAGGAAGCCATTGAATGATGGTGAGTTGCAACATTTTGTTCATTCATCATTTCCTTCCTTTCCATTTGTTCATATGTGGTGACTATTCATGCAAATACTATACACTCATAATGTATCCTCACCAGGGTTCAGAAAAATCTCCTGTTAACATGTCAAGGTTTTCCCACTAACACGTCAAATGAAAAAAATTGACTTTGTAAAAACCCTAATTCTGGAAGCTTCCAAAAAGCTTGTTATAAGCAGTTGGGATGTAAGTTGCGGTGTGTGTGTTTGCAAGATTGTAATCTATTTTGCACTAGATAATAAAATCATTGGGTGGCTGAGTTTATGTGGATGTAGCCCGTATTGGGTGAACCATATTAAATTTATGTGTTGATCTCTTTTCTGTTATTCTTCATTGTTATTTATGGGTTATTTAATCTGCATATAATTGTTAATGTTTATTGCTCCAATCTGCCTAAACCCTAACACCATTAAGGTTTTTAGCATTGTCATTGCCATTGTGGAAGTGAAAACACTAACATGGGGTTTGACTGAGGCAAGCCCCTATATGGCACAACATTTTCCCTCTTTACAAATGTGTAGGTTGTAGGTTTAAAAAGGATTAAAGAGATCTTGAAGAAAAATTCTTCATTGTTGCATTTCTTGTCATCAACCTTGTCAAGACACAAAAACTCACTTACAAAATTTATTTACAACATTTTGAAAGTGGGATAGGCAGAAAACAGAAGCTCAAATGATCTGACATCAAAGTACCCCAAAAATTGAGTAGGACACCCCTACAAGGACTCAGTGGCCATTGGTCGGCCCTATCCTTGTAGACACAATAGAACCAATTTTTTTGGGTAGGTACATAGTCATCTGCACCTTCTAAATCTAGTGGAACTTGACTATTTTTGTTTATCAATTATCTGGATCGTACATATTTCATATTAGGGCATATAGGATCACTAGGTTAATCATTCCAAAATATTTCCAATCCATTCCAACCCTCAATTAGATGTAGATCCAGGTTTGAGTGGCTCACTTCCAGGATTGATAGTCAATTTTTTCACCTTGTGATCAAAATCTTAATGTAACTTGGAAAAAGGTCATCTTTTCATCCTAGGTTCTTTGTATTTAGAACCTAGGACCCCCCTTTTCCATGTTACAAGATGACAAAAAGAATTTAGTTCATCTAGTAATTAAAATTTATAGATTGGAATATGAAAATTATATTTGATGGCGTACTTGTTGTAATCTATATAGTTTGGACACATACACCAAGTATCATAATTCTTACGACACATACACCAAGTATCATAATTCTTACGTACTATCACCATAAGTAAGCACTTTGTCCATTCCTAATAATACTTACCTCTAGCATCTCCTAAAATATCTTCTCGATCTCACATTTTCATACATACAAACCTACCTATAGAACTTGATGTTGGGTGGTTGGCTCAATGCCACTAGTTGAGTGGCATGATCATGATCCTTTTTAGAAGATGGTTCTTTTGGAATCTCTCTAAAAACTAATAATTTTTTATTTATAGATCTAGTGGTATAGAAGCCTTTGATTGGTATTATTCTAATGGAAATAGTTGAGCCATAAACACATTACCCCCTTGTTAAGATTTTTTTGCATTACTATCTATGGAGGCTTTACACACAACTCTCTTAGTTCTACTATCCTTCCTTCTAAGTGAAAGCACATTCATAGTTCCTAAATTTTCATCTCAATTGTCCCCAATGTAGTAAGCCAGTATACTTTGAAAATAGTACATATTGCGCCCATGGAGATAAACAATATTGGACAATCAACATAGTAATATCTTGTGGATAATTGAATGCAATGGACTTTCCCTAAATAAATGATAGTTGTAGAATCTAAAATTCTAGAGCTAGACATATAAAGTAATTTAGATGAATAATTAACTTCTTGTTGATGAAGTTGTGAGTCATTCCTAAGTTTATCAACATTGTTACTCTCTCCTCCTTCAAGAAACTTGCTACCTCAAGAGTTTTGCTACCTCAAGAGTTTGCAGTGTGCTCATTCTAGAAAGTGTATGATAGGGAGTAGTTGGTTTGATATCTCTCAATTCCTCATCTATCTCATTGTTTATCTCTAATATTGTTGCTTCCTCCTATTCTTCCTTAACTTAAACCTTAAATGTAGAAAAAAATATTTTCATTACATTTATGTCCTCGACTATAGTAGCTATCATAATTAAAACATGTACTTTCATTTAGCTCTATTCTCTTCAATTTGTTGTGGATTCATTCTAGTAGGCTAAGAGAGTGATTGTGTAGAATTGCTTCAATTTATTATGTTTACAAAACCTTTCCTTCTATTAGCCACAAAATTTTCCTTTACCTTCCTTTTCATAATCATTGATTGGGGCGTGAAATTCAAATAGAACACGTGTAACTTATATCTGATGTGATCCTTTAAACCCCCTAACAATAATTCTTTCATTTTTTCTTTGCAACATTCACCACTCTTAATTATGAATTTTGGAATTGATGAATATAATTCTTGACTATAAATGTTTTCTTTAATTTGGTAAGTTGGTTGAAGTAGTTACCCATAATATTGTCACTATAATGTGTAATGAACTTATCTTTGGAAAATAAGCCATGCGACAAAACATCCCCTCTTTTTCTTCTCTTCACATAGCTAATGATACCAAATGAATTGGCATGGTTCCAAGTATAAGGATTCCATTGTTACCTTTTGTTGGCATGGAACATGATGAAGATCAAAGAATTGATCCATTTGGAAGAGCTAATTGATTGGGTTCTTGCCATCAATTTTTTTTATATCCTTCTTTGGTGTGAAGTGCATAGCCATATAATTATTTGGGTAATGATCCAACTTTAGATTTGATTCAAACCTAAGAGTATCACATCCCTTAGAAGACATATCTTCTTCCAAAGACTTTGTGTATCCACCTACCAATTATTGATAGATGTTATGAGAGAAGTTAATTGTGTGGGTATTGTACATTGATATGTTCTTTTTGAACCACTAATTCCCATATCTCCTCCTTAACCTTAGTGGTTAAAACATCTATAGAATATTGAGCATCCATGGAACTTGTCTCTTCCATAGTTGGATCACCCTTCTCAAGAGACTTCCTTGGGGTGACAAGATTCCTCCCCTTGCATATTTATTGAATCCCTCACCATGATTGAACCAAAATAGTTTTCACTATAACTTACTCAAAATAAATATAAATAATAAAAAAATTATTGTAACTTATTTGGGCCTAGATCTCACTTTCCTAAAAAAGTCTCCAAGAAATTCACCAATGTGTAGCTTTAAGAGCAAATTTAGTGCAACTCAAATTTCTTAATAACTCATCCAAATCTACTCCAAATGACCTTAAATCTAGATTGTAGGCATGTCAATATGAAAGTCTTCAATTTTATTTCAAAACTTGGAAAAAAAGTTCACCAATTTGAGAGAGATACACAATTCACAGTTTGACCTCTTGAGCAAAAAAAATTGTCTTGATTCTTGCCCTCCAAGTGCCAAGATCATGCTCACATATTACTTGTAATGAAACAACTTACTAAAAAGAAGAATAATGTAGGAAATATGATACAAAGACTTGAGAATACTTGACAATAATAAGCCACTTTGAAGAGGCAAACCTTCAAATATCTCTAATAAGAACACAATTCACAATATGATAATAAACTAACACTCACTACCTCCTATATATATACTACTTCTGCCTTTGATATCACCCAAACCAACTTGAGTACCTAATTATATCGCCTAAAACCAACTTGATTACATAAATAAGATTAACTAAATGATTACATAAATCATAAGTCTCCTACACATATACTAATACAATTATTATATTAAGGGCACATTAATAAACAGATACATAACAATATCATGTCCGAGAAGTGGTAAAGAGCTATGTCAAATGTACAGTGTAGCTTACTATCATGTGAATAATTTGTATGGTGTTTCTCCATTGTTGGTCTTTATCCTGGAAAAGAAAAAAAGAATGATTGTTACTTTTAAAATACTATGGGAGATATCTTGTGAAGGATGAATTGTATGAAACCCACAACAAGCTTTTTCTCCATTTGTTGCAGAGAAGATATCTAATAGTATGTTGTAAGGTCGTTTAAGTTTGTGTGTGTGTGCATGGCTGCTGTGTGGTATTCATGAGGTTAACAGTTCGAATCTTCTCATTGCCATTTCACAAAGCTGGAACAACAACGTGCTGTCTACATGAAACTAAAATATAGTAAGTTTGTTGTGATCAAATCAATGTAGCCCAGATATTATTATTAATATTAGTTTTTATTTGATATTAAAATTGGGTATGGCTATGTGGAAAGTAATAATCAATTAGTAACCCAAATGGCAGCACAATCTTACATTCAATTTATATTTTCTTTCTTTATAATTTTTCATGTATGTAATTTTATTTTATTTAAACTTTAAAAAGATCATAGTGGCTTATAATTATTTTAAATTATATATAGAATATTTAGTCTTATATTAAATGAAGTAAATGATAAATATGAGTTATGATCTTCTCGTGAGATCTATAATATATAGATATAATGGTGTCTCATCCATTCACTAAATAATAGGCTATCTAGGATTAAAATTATTTGGACAAGTCATTTTTTCAACAAATCTTTATGTTTTTATTATTTTTTAATCAAATTTTCTTTTTTAAAATAAAATTATTAGTTCTTGGTATATTACCTTTAGTTATTCAATTAAATCATCTATTTCAGGTTCACATTTTATATCTTGTTTGATTTTCAATATTAGAGAAAAAGAAATCATACAATTGATTAAATATATTTATTTTATTTTCAATCACTATAAATTATTTTCTTTGCCTATGTGAGGAATGGCTTTTAAAAATAAATGTCGTTATTCTATTAAAAAAATGTTGTGAAAAAGGATTTAAGTGATACTTGTGAAATTATCACTATTTTAATGGGTATGTGCACAAAGATGAGGGGCTGAAAAGTGGTCAAAATAAATCACATTTCTCAAAAATATGCACACATTCTAGCAAATATAACGTGTGTCTATTACAATGTGCGCATATTATGATTCAAGCATATTTTTGGTAATGTGTGTTATAAAGCATATGCATTCTCACTTATACCAATGAAATACTACCCTTATGCTTGAAATAGGTTTGAATTTACCAATCCCAAGGGTTGGACATGCATGTTGGGTTTCCATATTTTTATTTTATGAAAGCATAAAAAGAATTTAGGTATTATTTGGGAGCCGTTAGGTTCACAAATCATTTGGGATACTATTCCAAAAAACATGAATATGACATCAACCTCCATTTTTTATTTCTAAGAATACTTATTTCTAAAAATTAAATATATTAAGGCGTTGATCTTTAATTAGTTTTACTAGTGTCTTTATTTCTTATAAAATATATGTATTTATTTTTCTACATAATTCTTGATCGACTCATCCAAATTTAAGATTTGCATTCACATCCTACACTTCATTCTAAACACATTGAAAAAAATACTTTTTAATTACTTTTCTCAATATTTAGGAAGAGCATGCTCAATTTTCCCTTTTTTTGAGATATGAACCCACTTTGAAAATTACTAAACAAATAATATATTCATTAAAAAATTAGAAAAAATAAAATACTACATGATCTAGCTAACTTTCCACTAAAGAAATTTATGGAATATTAATGAAAAACAAAATATGTCGGGAGCATGCCTAGTGTTATGTTATATTTTTGTAACAAAAATTGAACCATATTATGTGTTTTCAATATTTAAACTATTTAATCCCCAAAAAATTTTAAAAACATAACAAGTCCCAACTTTTACATCAGGTAATAAGGTCAACAAAAACAAATAAAATCACATCAATAGAAGATATAAATTTTCATCATGGAATGACACCACATGATGATGTATAGAGGAGATAAATCATACTCATAGGGTGATCCCACAATACTGGTTTACAATTTTTGGCCAAACTAGACACTGAACTAATTTTTTCTAACTAAATCTTCACTTTCAAGCACCTATAGCTGCTAAATTGTGAGGAATTTGAAGATGATGCAAACTAGTGATTTGTGACATTTTGTGTGTAGATTCTAAATATATTTTTTTCAAAAATTTTGGAATCAGATTTCACTTCTCTTTCCATCTCCTTCAAAAACTAGTTTTTATCAGTAAACACCATTTTTAAGGAGTGATGCTCACCGTATACAACATAACTTTTTTTCTATGAAGGATAAAATTCTATTATTTTTGAATTTAGATTTGTAACTATGATATCTAACCAGTTCATTTGGTTTCATAGTGTTTTATTGAACCTTTTTTCCTTGATCAAGTTTTGAAGTCAAACCAATTACAATTCAAACATAGGTGGACTGTATACAACATAACTTTTCTTGTATGTATCAAAATTCAAAAAAAAATTACTGGATCAAGGACATCAATACCTAGCCTGAACATATTTTTCAAAATTTTATTTTGATAATTTGCTATTTTTCCACATAACAAAGAGTTTGATTTTTGGTGAAAATCTATGTTTAATCAAACTAAAAAAATAAATACATCATAAAACCAAAACATATTAAAATTATATTCGATGGATAGCTTGTTCTGAGGACTACCATCATCCAGTTGGGTCTGTGAAGTCTCCTCCATTTTCATCCTCAACTCGAGCTTCGAAGGGAAAAAATTTATAGAAATTTGGTGCCAGAGGGGGAGAAGGGGAAAAAGGGGAGTTTGAATGAACTAAGATTCGAGTGAACCCCCCTTGGAGGTTTGCTAGAACTAGGGTTCGAATGAACCCAGGTTCGAGCGAACCCCCTCTTGTAAATTTCCTTCATCATAAAAAAAATGCAAAAAAAAGAGTCTCATTGATTCATTTAATATGGTTTGCTCAAACCAGGGTCCATTTGAACCCCTTTTGGGTCCATTTGAACACCCCAATTCATGCAAACCACTAAAAAGCAAATTTTTTTCTTCATAGGAGTGTTTTTGCAATTTTCCTTCCTCACTGAAATTGTAAACCAATTTTGTGGGTTTACCCCACAACTAATGAAGAATTGATTAACTCTTATCATAAAAAAAGTGAAGGAAAAAGACATAAAGGACAAAAGAACAATATATAGTGTACCCTTTCCACATCTAAGCTGACAAATAAACACCCAAAGAATTGTTTTTTTTTATAGAAATAATAAACAATAACTCTCTATCTTAGGATATCCTCTTTTATAAATTTACATAACCCTAGCCATTCTAGTATTGTGCCCTAAGACTAGTGAAATCACCTCTTAACATGATATGGATACTTCTAGAAAGTGAATAGGCCTATAAATGCACCACAAGGTTCCCAAAGACTAAAAATGACATAGAAGTTTCCAAAATATTCCCTAAAAAGAATAACAAATAAAAAGATAGAATATTTTTTAAAAGTCAATAAACATAAACAAGAACCAAATTCAAGATGGGTGAATGGCTAACCTAATGCAACACTAAAATAACTAAAACAAATACACCAAAACTCGATTAATTTTAACAATTGAAAAGAATAGTTTGAATAAATGGATTTAATTTAGGTAAGCATCAAATAGAAGGCTCCAAACTCTAAAAAGTTAATATTCCATTTAAGGTAAATTTCCATAGTCCACATGCATATAAACCACTTACAATAATGTGACAAGGGATAATTCAACCAAACTTAACTTCTCTAATACAACATGAGAACACATGAAGCCTAAATGTCACATAATTAGAAGATAAAAATGATAATAACTCCATTACAAACCAATACATGTGATTTTAAATCCAATAACAATTATTACATGACTTCAAATTAGTATTAAATACATCCTAGACATGTATGTAATAAAATTAAATAAAATATAATATATTTATACAATTACTACCTTCTTATGTCTTTATAAAAGGTCTCCACTAACCATAATTGACAATTTTTTAATTAAAACAAATTATGGTAATGTAAAACTATGAAGATTTACAATATCCATATAAAGTCTATGATGCACCACCATGATCCACTACACAATCCAAATTATTATGAAAAGCACCCAACCATGTGTATCGTAATGCCCACCCCTCTATAGTAAGAGACAATTGCCATAGATGTCATTTAAACACACACCAAGCACTAAAAATATGGTTGCAATCAAGAGCACATCACACAAATGGTTTTCATTCAAAAGGTTCAAACTACATGATCACATGATCCCAATTATAAGAGGAATATGTGGCTATTATAGGACATAGGAGTGGTATCCTCTTAGTTCTCCAAAACAAAGATTGAACTACTTAGACCCTTGGTATTAATAATAACCGCTATAACAATCACAATTGTTTAGTGTAATAAGTCAATATTTCATATGTCATTTTGATCATTATGCTATTAATTTCAATTCCTTATTAATATGTGGCATGTCCTATATCAAACATAACATCCAATTAGTATTATATTCACTATTTGTTTTATATTAAACCTATTCCAAATATTATGTATTGCATAACCATAAATATTATGTTTCTAATTGTGATGCAACACATCCCAATTTCAAACAATACAACCCACATTTAGATGCATATACTCCTAACATAAACCTCTTAATCATTCCTACCACACACCCTAAGACAACTAACTCATGCAATTAGCCCTTAGAAAGGAAAAGGTACAATTTACACATAATTTGCATCTCCAAGAAAGAACACTCCATTTTTATGGTAAATTAATTCAAGTTTCTAAAAATAATTACAATTCAAAAGTATTAAAATCTAAAATAATAAATTAAAATTCTCCAATTTTCCTAAATATCTTGTGATGTCATTGATGAGTTCCTTCAAATTTCGTTCAAAATTAAAAATTGATAATTAAAAAAGTCAAAGATTTCTTTTGATCTAGTTTCCATGTGAATTATAGTTTTAATGTTACATAAATTTTTTATAAGAAATTTTCAAGGGTTTAAGGGAAAATATGTATTTTCACATAGATTTAAGAAAAAATTCAATTCAAATTTCTAATAGTACCCCTCAAAGCATAGAAATGAATAGAATAATATTTTCTAATCACATAATAATTTTAGAAAATGTTTCTATAACTCTAATTCTAAGTTGTATCTAAAGAATTGAAAGCCCAAAAAATTAAAACCACACAACAAGCTATTTTATAAACCTTAAGACATATTCAAATCTAATCAAGGAATTTATATGCCAATCATGGAAAAATATGAATATATTTAGACATATTCATAAAATTTATAGAGTAGAATACCTTGAACCAATAAAATCCTCAATGATTAAGATGGTATTTTCATGGACACAATACACACAATCCTTTTCTAGCTTCTTCAATATCCAATCCACAATAAAAATTCAAACAATATTTTAGAAACAAAAATTCATGCAATGGAGGAGAGGGAAGAGAGAGACAATCCAAAATGTGAAAAGTGAATAAATGTTCTCACAAATATCTTTCCATTTTTTTTCTTACTCTAAAAGCCCATAAGACCCTTTATGACTTTTCCTCCTTTTTCACATTTAAAAATTGTTATAATTTCAAATGTAGATATTTTGAAAAAATGTTTTATTTTTGGAGATATCATTCAAATAAATAGATATCAATGCTTTTCAAAATGACTTTAAAATTACTTATGCATAAAGTATTAGTAATTTCCACTAGCATATGTACCTTACATGTCTTTTATAACATTTTTTTTATTTGGTCTTATATTATTTTATGTCAAGTGATTTAGTAGTTTATTATTGGATACATGTGTTATAATATTTCGTAACAAAATTATTGTACCATCAATGTGTACTTTTCATAACATTTTGTATTGGTATCTATTGTATAACTATTTATTAAAGGATACATACATCATGATTTATATATGTTTGGACTATTGCAGTGTTTTAGCTTAGTATGTTCACTATATCTATTATATGTGATGTTGGTATTTATTATCTCTAATATTTATATCTAGTTTATCCTTGTGGATTATTGCTAATTTTATATCTTATTATTTGGATCACACTAATTGTAGATTATTTATAGCTATATTTGATGATTTGACATCCTATTAAATAATTTGTACCGCATTAGACGATTTATATTATGTTTCAACTATCCTTAAATGGTGCAAGTACACCTAATATTTCACTTGAGTATGTAGGTACATTTTTTTCCCAAATGGTGGTTACCTACAGATGGATGTCTTTAGTAAAACATATTTATTAACCTCCATAGCCATCAATTTGATTTGCAAGAGAGTCTTGTTAATCCCTTTCAAACTTGGATATGAATCTATGATGATTTTGGAGTCCATGTACTGTGTTTAAACCTATAAAGTGACTGGTTCCTTTGTGTTCAATTATTTTATCTTGTTGCATTGCATTTAAATTCATGTTTTTCATATTTTCATAATATTTAATAGGTTTGAGTAAAAAATATGACTAAATTCTACCTTAGTGAAAAAAATATTGTACTTTATTTAGTAGCACATGGAAAAAAATCATATTGAGTCTAATTGATTCATGAAAATAATATTTTATATTATTAGAATTAAAAATATATGTAAATGTTAGTTGGAATATCTCAATTATTAGTCTTAAAATAAATAGATATTAAAGTATTTGAATGAAACTATCTTCAATAAATATTTATTTTATTGAAAAAACCCTTTTGAAATAACTATTGAATGTGAAAAAGAGGGAAAAGTGTAAAGGGGTTTAGGGAAATATGTATAAGAGGAAAAAGGGAAGGTATTTTTGAATTATTGGAAACTCTTTCATTCCTCATTGAAAATAATTTCTACCTTGGAAAAGAATTGTTGCTATTAATAGAACTTGGAATTATTTTGCATTGGGATTACTTATGGTTATTTGCTTTCCAATAGACTTCCTTTATTGTTGTAATATTCTCTTAGAAAGGTAACTTTCTTTGTTTAATTATGCTTTTGAAAAAAAAAATGTTTTCCATGCCATAATAGATAAATGCATATGGCTACCTCATTCATATGGTTGTTTGAGTTGAATTCATATTCAATTAAATGTATTTTCAATGTTAATTACTGTAGGTTTTTTTTTTAAATATAAAAATGGTTCAATGTTATGCAAAAAAATTCCTAGAATCATTATTTGATTTGAAAATATTATGATGTGCATTTTGTGCTTCTAAGAGTATTCTTGGAAATTAAACATTTTGTGTATTTTGAAATTTAGAATTTGAAGATTTCCTCAAATCTAGTAATGGTGAATTTGGACATTTTCATGAAATTGAAGTTGTGTGAAAAATAAAGATAAATTATATTAAACCAGGTTGGATGTTTATATTTTATTGGATGTGTAGTCTCCCTTTTTTGTTTGTGATCATGAGTTAGTGGATCAAGTGTCATGAGTTTTTACATCAATTTTTGTGACATCCAAATTATAATTTTGGTATATGTTGGACACTTAGGATTGAGGTGTAAAGTAAGAGAAGCGCTTCCCATCCCAATTCTCTTGGTTAAAAACGAACTCATGAAGATCCAAATGAGAGTTTAAGCAAGTTATACATAAAATGAATGGGGATTATTAAACCATGCACATAAGAAAGATTGAACACACCATGATTTGAATGCTTTATGAGGACTATGGACTTGCTTCTAAAGGGCATGCCACAACTCATTAAGATTTGTGAATTTTATTTGTTTACCCCTATTGTAGATAGGAATACTAGACATTCTACATGGTCATCACTATTGTAATGACACTCCTTTTTTACATCTATGAACCTCTTCCTATTATTTTATTATATTTTTTACTTAGCATGTGTTGAGACACCTCATATGTGCATTTATGAAGTGAATAACCCTTGTTTATGTAGGATTTTTTAGAATTATGTATTTGTTTTATTTCCAGTGTCCATTGATGTTGTGAGGAACCCTCATGCATGCATGTCAATATCCTTCTATTTTTTTATTCATGTACATGGATGACATGAAGAGCTATTATGCATATAGGTTGTTTAGCATTCCCTGTATGCTCTCAATTGTCATTAGTGTTTCTATATATATTATTTTATGATCTTGATTAACATGAGTATTTCAATGTACTCCTTGTTTAAATGAGTGTGATTGTTACCTAATCAATTGTACCCTAGAACAAAGGAGTGTGCCTAAGGGTTCCAGATGGTTGGGTGGTCTGAACTACAATTAAACCATATTTATTTAGAGGAAGTATTCATTAGAGGGCATGTTGAGCTCTCATGGCATCATGTCACTTTTATATCTTTCTTGTTAGATTCTTAGAAACATGGTAAATTATGTTGTTGTGACAATTTTAATAAGTGATGATTTAACTATTATTAAACTATCTTATGTCTTTAATGATCAACCAATGTTTGGAATGAGACCCATTAATTTTAGTGATTGTGTGGTATTATATTGGATATTTTCGGACCTCATCTTGAGAGGGTGTTAACATGATTTTTTACGTTTTGAAACCATGGTGTGTATGAATGTTTGTTTTATATAATAAAAATTACCTTATGATTATGAACTTTTACATTGGATTATGATCCACCCATATAAGTGGTGAGAGTTCTACCTTTATTTTTGGCACATCTCAATATTGGTGTCAAACTCTAAGAAGGCAAACCTCCAAATGTCTCCAATAAGAATACAATTCGCAATATAGTGATCAACTAACACTCACTATCTCTTATATATGTTCTATGTATGTCTTGGATATCACCCCGACCGACTTAGATACCTAATTATATCGCCTTGACTCACTTGACTACATAAATAAGACTAACTAAATAATAGTAATACAACACTTATACAACAATATCCTGTCCAAGAAGTAGTAGAGAGTTATGTAGAGAAGCTGGTATTAAAATCCTCGTCAAACGTACAATGTATTTTACGACCATGGCGTCATGTGAATAATTCGTATGGTGTTTCTCCGTTGTCGGGCTTTATCCTGGAAAACAAAACAATGATTATTACTTTTGAAAAACTGTGGGCGACATACTGTGAAGGATGAATTGTATGAAACCCACGAGAAGCTTTTTATGCCAAGCTTCTCCTCGGCATTATCAAAGATCCCACCCTAATAACCAGGGATTTGTAAACACGCATCTGGAATTTCAGCAAACAGAAGTTGAAAGCTATATTGTATTTTATGTCAAGGAATCTTTCTGTCTCCGTCGGGGGCCATGGCGGTCACAATTCATTTCATCTAATGAAGAAACCAAATATCGCCATTAATTTATTTGCAGCAACGCGGCATTTCGTCGTCCGCATGCTCAGGCGGCGATGAAATTGCGCACAGTGGGAGGCGGCACGCGTGATGCTTCTGCATGTGGTGAGACTCCTTTTAACAGTAAGTCGATTGTCTGTTTCAGACGAAATCGGCGGTTCGAATCGTAAAGGTTCATTTTGCCGGCCGTCGTTCAAAATCTTTTCTTTGTTCTTTCGGTTTCTTAGGGTTTGGAATGGCAGAAGCTTCATTGAGCAGGTCAAACATCTCGTTCAGAAGGCAGGGATCCTCTGGAATTGTATGGGGCATTCCTCACAAATTTGAACGGTCAAGCTCTCACAATAATGTTATGGAGGGGCGTGCAGGGGTTTCTTCTTCGTCTTCTTCTCCTTCTGCACAGACGATGTTTTGTTACAGCAGGAGCACCAGCTCCATTGAAACTCGTTTTCACTGTGGGAAACCTGTAGACGGCCCTCGCGCTCGTACTGGCAAATCTAGCTTTCGCTTTGCGAGATGGATCAGAAGAATATTTTCGAAATCCAGTTGAAAGACGTTTCAATTTGTATGTATTGAAGTTATTTCTTTTCTTTCCTTTTCTGGACCAGTCCGACGTTTATATTTAGGTTATTAAGA
This sequence comes from Sequoia sempervirens, assembly GCA_007258455.2. Classification (NCBI taxonomy): domain Eukaryota; kingdom Viridiplantae; phylum Streptophyta; class Pinopsida; order Cupressales; family Cupressaceae; genus Sequoia; species Sequoia sempervirens. The sequence continues at coordinate 78,886,145 of VDFB02058242.1, read as the reverse complement.
TGTATTTCTTCTTAGTAACGAACAGAGAATCCTTCCATTATTCTGCATTTGTTGCAAAGTAAGAGCAAGGGGAAAATGTAAGGAAGAGATTTAATGGTATGCTGTAAAGTTGTTTAGGTTTCTGTGTGCGCGTGCATGGCTGTTGTGTTTTAGTCGGGAGGTTAACAGGTCGAATCTTCCCATTGCCTTTTTTGGCAAAGCTGGTACGACAACATGCCGTTTACAAGGAAACTAAATTACAGTCAGTTTGCTGTGATCAAATAAATGTATTCCAGATATTATTATTATTAATTTTTATTTGATATTAAAATTGGTTTCGGATATGTAGAATGTGATAAAAAAATGTTTTTATTGATTGGTAAATATGTACAATTATTGTATGTAAAAATTAAATATTGTGACGATAGATTGTGTAAGGAGTGATAGATTTATTTTTTAATTGTATTATAAAGGGAAAGAAAAATTTACTAAAATAGAAAAGTAAAGATGCTTCTATTTCATTTAAAAAAAAAAAAATGGGTGTATTTTATATATAATTAATGAATAATGTGTCTTGTTTCGTAGTATAATATTTTTTAATGAAAAGTTTTCTTAAAATAATTAAATATTAGATATTTTCATGGTTTGTTTTTAATTATTTGTTATATAACAAGATTTAGTTTCTATATACAATAATTTGAGTTCAAGATATAATAAAACTTAATAATCATAGTTTAGAGTCTATTTTTTATTTTAATACATTATACTTTTAATTATAATATAGATCAATTGATATATTAAAATAATTTGTGATATTAGAGAACAATACTAGAATATAATTTGTTATCATATTCAAATATTATATTTGAAAGTTACATCTATTAGTTTTATTAGTACTATTATTATCATATTCAAATGTTGTATTGTGAAAATTACATCTACTAGTTTTATTAGAACTATTGTTACCATATTCAAATCTTGCATTTTGAAATTTATAACGAGGATGATCCAACTCCACTATATTCTTTATATGTGTTTGTCTTACTCGAAGCTCATTGACTGCGTGCTCCAAAGTTTCATCTTGTCTCTTTGCTCAATTAACAAGTTGATTATGGTCTTAATTCTTACATTAATATTATTGTTTACTAGTGTTTCTTTTTATCCATTAGGTTCCCTTCTTTGAGTACAGGTAGCATGAGCATGTGATGCTCTAGTTCTTGCAATTTAAAGTCTTGTAAAACCATAATTCTTAATTAATATTTGGTCATAAAATATGTCAACAATCTACTCTCTCTTTTTTTGTGCGAGTCATTACAAGCTCAAGGTTTAGCTTATGAACCTAACAACCCTCAAGTTGTATCCAAGTTTTTTACCATTTTTTTTTTTAATTTAAAAATTAACCAAGGATCTTAGTTCATTCATCTATATGCTTAAACATTTTCCCATCCATATGGGATAGACATCTATCCATCTAAAATAGGTACATTGTTTGAGCTAGAGACTTCAACTCATTAGAACAAAACAAATCTTATGTCATTCATTAAAGACTACACTTTCCAAATGGAAGTGCATCAAGGTTGTTTTCATTAGGAGAATATATATTTTTAGAATAAAATGGCTCGAGTCTCATCTTAGAATTCAATCTTGAGGAGTCAAGCAAATCTATTCAAGACTCTTCTAAGTATATAGTGGCCTTTTCTTTATCTTTAGATTTAATTAAGTAGTTTAACTAAGTAATTTGAATGCTTAAGTAAATTTAACATTTAGCACAATTTGATAATATCCCATCTCTAATACTTTACGAACCCTTTGGCACATTTAGTTTATCTTTGGTTGTGCTTTAAACATTGGTTGTTCTTTGGAAGTTGAGTATGTCCTAGGATCGTAACCCCATGCTTGAGATTCCACGTTGGTGGTATTGGTGTTTGGTACACTAGTGTTGTTTTTATTGGCTTCTATCTTCTTTTTGTGTTGTGATCTCATTGTACTCATAAACAAACTCAAGAGACCTTGGTAAGTTTGAGATAACAACTTATGGAAATGGGATGATGTGTTTTGAGATTTGGTTTGACAAAATGATGTACAAAGGGGATGTGTGTATACCTTTTGGACAAAGGTTGTTGGTTGTTTGCTATGGGTTGGTGTTGTGATATGTGGACGATCAAGCTTGATGTTGGATGGTAAGATTTTGCTACTCAACCCTATGATAAGGAGATGATCTAATTTTGGGTGTTGTTGGATAAATGATGTTTGGTGTTTGATTTGACACTGGTTTAGAACACAATAGTTGACAAGAATCAAATCAATGTTTTGCTATGCTTTAGAGGATATGATGTATGCTTTACTTGAAATAGCTATGAGGTTGCAAGTAAAGGTTGCCCTAAAAACACTAGTAAGATAATGGTTTGATTTATTGGGTTCAATATGTGTCCAATACTAGGTTGATGTTTGGTTGTTGATTTGGTGGTGTTGAAGGATGTTGATAAGCTATGGTGCAAATGTTCTGTCCAAATGATGGTAGTTACAAACTCTATGTAAACCAAGTCCAATGTGAAGGATGGTGATGTTGAATTTTAACTGATAGGTCCAATAATGCTCTTTGATAACTAACTGGAGTTTTTAGGCTAATGTTTGAAAATCAGTTGTTTTGAAAAAATTGAAACAATCCTACAAGTAGGACAATAGTGCAGCTAGATTTAGGTCGGTAGTGATAGGTTTTTAGGTCAAGAGCGGTTCAGTTCTAAAACAACTACGGCAAAGTGGCTTTGTTTTGACAGTGACTGTCATAAACCAGTGACAACAATAGCGGCTAATCTGAGCAATAGCAAGAAAAATTTAGGTTGACTATGGTAATGTTTGAAATAGTAGCAAAAAAACTTCACAATAGCGACTCTGTTTTAGCAATTTTCAGTTTTGTGATGGCAGCTTGTTTTGAGAAGTTTGCAAGTTTTTGACATTCGTTTGATTTGATGTTTGGTGATCTATTTTGATGGCAAGTGATGCATACAATAGACAATATGAGATCCAATGATATATCCCAAAGATTAGCAATCAATACATCCTAAGGAATAAAGGTACACTCTTCTCTATAGGCTTACCTCACCCCCGAAGGAGTGATTTTAAATCGAATATATAGAGGGAACAAATAGGATATATCAAAGAAATGTATTGTCTTGATACTCCAAGCCAAATGGTATTAACCCTTAAGCCTTATGCCTCAAAGTTATAAATTTGACGTAGTAAGTAACTTCTAGGAACGATGCTATTCCCTTGCACTACTTTGAAGAATATTTTAGAAAACTTCGTTGGGCTTCTAAACAAGAGGTGTTTAATGAAAACCATGAACACTAGACACATGCATCATATGTAAGCTACTTAAATCTTTAGGTGCAACCCATTACGTTTGTATGAGGGTAAAGGCACATCATAGCATTCCCGCCCAAATTTAAGCTACTTTCTTTCGATTTCACAAACTTTATATGGCCCGCTATTAAATGTGCTTTTAGGGTCGTGAATGAGATTTACGTTGTGGGATGTGTCTCATAAGCAGTCCCTTATCCTAAAAAATGGGTGACCACAAAAAAATTGCAAAGAGCCCAAAGTGTTTCTTGTCACCCAAGATCATCAAAAGACACAGGGGGAGAGGATACGCACTTGGCTTGCCAATCACAGTGGACATAGTAGACAATTCATTGCAATTTGATTTTTAAGCCCAAAATGAGATGTTTTAAAGATATAAATTCGTGTTTTAAATGCACCAATTTCAAATATTTGAGACTTCAAACAAAAAATGCCATAAATAAATTGGTTGTCATTTGCAATCAGAAAAGATGAAATGTTCAATTTTATGCACCAAAATGAAGCACGAAGATTGTAACCAAGTTTTAATAAACCAAATATAAATGTTCAATTTGTCTTGTTCAGTTTTAGTGCACCAACAAAAAGTGAATTCATTTTAAGAGCACCAAATGTAAATGATCATTTATCTTGTTCAGTTTTAGTGCACCAAAAGAAAGTGAATTCGTTTTAAGGAACCAAATGTAAATGTTCAAGTTGTCTTGTTTATTTTTAGTGCACCAAAGGAAAGTGAGTTCATTTTACAACACCAAATGTAAATGTTCAAGTTGTCTTATTCAGTTTTAATGCACCAAAGGAGGGTGAATTCATTTTAAGAGAACTAAACGTAAGTGTTTTAAAGACCTTAAAAACATTCATACAACTGCTTGAAAATTTAAAAGCCTTGGACCATTCGCCAGCCCTGCAAACAAATGATTAGTTGTTTCAACAAAAATACATCATAACCCTGCAAGAGTTGCACCAACAATGTTAAACAATCTCACAAAAACAACAAACAAACAATAGTTAGGGTTAGATACTCTGTGAATTCAAGAAAGCTTGCAAAATTGACAGACTCAGAAAACAAATCAATAGCGGACCTATTACCTGCAATGGCGACCTTGTATTTAGTGTGATTATGGATTTCCTAGATGATAATGGTAGGATTTAGGTTGATGTCAGTTTTGTTTTGGATGAAATTGGCTCTATAATGTTGATTCAGATACCCATACTCAGAAACCTGCACCACAAAAAATATAATAGCGACCTTTCTCAACAATAGCAGTTAGATTTAGGTCAATAGCGTCCAAACAAAAGCAACAAACGTGTTCAAATTTTAAGGCAATAATGTCTCAATTAGAAAAAGTGATTCCTATAAAAGATGTGAGCAACCCAGACCCTACAGTTGCTTATTAAATTGACAAGAAACATTAGAGTTAAGTACCAATGTCCCACCAGGTGTGCAAGAATGTGTAAGGGGGAAAATGGATCAATGGAAATATAGAAATGAAATAAATCAATTGAAAATAAAACAAGATAAATCCCAACCTACTCATGAAATGTGATTGTAAAGCAATGAATTCAACAAGCAATGTTAGCATATAAATGAGAATATAAATGAATTCAAAGAATACAATTTTACCATCCCATGTCGGAGTGTATCTGTATTGATAACATATGTTGGATTTTCTTGATCAATATGAAGCCTCCATGTGCAAAAGCTTCAAAGGTAGTAGTAATGATGATCCTGAATGTAGGAAGGTGCTTAATGTGCTTCAATAGTCAATTTGACATGACCTCTCCACAAATTCTCTAGATTATTCAATCATTTTTTAGAAGGAAGGAGGTTGTTTTATAGATTTTCAGTTTTTAGATGAACAATCAGGATTCAACAATGAAAGATCACGATCAACATTGAGAACCCTTGAGAGGAAATAAATTGATTAGTTAACTCCTCTAATTGATCCAATTAAGGGATTTAATTAGATAATCAGTGGGATTAGATTAAATGATTAGTGGGATTGGAGAAATCAAATTGAGTGTTTAGTGGGATTAGAGAAATCAGGTTGAGTGTTTAGTGGGTTTAGCATAATCGATATGATTGGGAAATAGATTGAGAAATCAATAGTCATGATTTATGCAATCAAGATATGTGAGTATGTATTAATTAATTTAATGTTTGAGAGGAACATGCAAGTTGTATTTGACTTTAATAAATAAAGTATATTTATTTGGCCATGTTGAATGATTTTGGGGAAATTGAAAAATTGATTTAACTATTCAATTTTGGAGAAGTGAAAGTGGCTTAATTAAATAATTAAAGATAACTAATTAATTAATTTAGATGAATAAGTAGTGTTACTGACATAATTAAATAATAAATGGGTTTATTTAATTAATTAGGAGGAATAAGGTTAAATTAGGTGATGACATAGTGAATTAATTAAATAATTTGAGATTATTTAATTAATAGAAGAAAATAGGGTTAATGATATGAATGATGTAAAAAAGAGGATTAATGATATTAATGACATGATATGTGATAGTGATAATGATAGTGATGTCGATAATGAAAAAATGCAGTTTAGGATGTGTGATATGTACTAATCCATTTTTACATGTCTACAGTAACCAACAAAGATGCATTTTTTTGCTTTTAGATATGTGGACACAGAAATTGTGCTCCTTTGAAAAAAGTACAATCTGTAGCCTAATTAGGTCCTATTTTAAACACCCTTACAACAATCACCCCTTAAAAACTACATTTATAAGCCCCCAATGCTCATGATTTTAGACTTTAAGGCCTACTTCACTCACAAACCACTTAAATCCTGACAAATAGCATTCAAACCACTCAAATTTTGTGAAACCCACCTCAAAAGTCCCTGGTGGGGCTAAGTCACCTAGGGTGGCAACTTAGTCCCTTTTGGGGTATTTTCCAGTTTTGATCAAGAAAATCACCAACCTAATTCAAATTTTTGAGGGATGACATTAAAATAATGAGTAATTTGGTGTTAATCCCTATAAATACATGTTTTTAGTTCATTTTTCACATCTCCTAGTCATTTTACAAAGAAAAAATCAAAAGTCAAGAGCAAAGTATCTTTCGCAAGAAGTTTCATTAGTCTTTATATAGCAAAGTTGAAGCTTAAGGACAACAAACTAGGGTTTTTGCAGGTCTTCAAGCTCACTTTTTGTTCAAGATCCCACATTGCAAAGGGCTGATCATGGATGCCTATGGTGAATCATGGAGAAATCCAGGTTGAGGCGATGCAACTAGCCATCAAATCACACCTAATGACTTGTTTTCAAAGTGATTCCATCTTCCATTTTCTCTCTATCTTCAGATTTAAGGTTTGCATAACATTTGCATGTCATTTGCATTCATTTGAAATGTTGTAGGGTTTCTTGGATTGAAGTCTTGCATCATTCAAGTACCATTTTCTTATCTTCTTCTAGCACATTAGAATAGGGTTTTGTCTCATTTTAGCTTTTCTTAGTCTTAGACACACTTAAGGCTAGGGTTTTATGCATATTTTATCTCTCACAAAGTTTAAATACCAACTAGGGTTTTTACCAAGGAAAACCCGGGCCATTAGAAATCAAATTATCTTCTATTCTGTAGGGTTTTTCAAAGATTCAGATTTGGATTCCCGTAAAAAAAAAGAGTGCAGGTTGTGGGCTTTCGTTTCCACTTTCGGATTTGCAAAAAATCCAAAGTGGACTAAGTCACCCATGGTGGTGACTTACTCCCACTACACTAATTTTTTAGGGATTTTTACAGTTTTAGGTACCCATTTGGCAAAAATAGCTTTCTGGGCAGTTTCCTCAATCCGGGACTAAGTCGCCTAGCTTCGCATAAGTGTCCCAATTGGCTCAAAAATATTTTTTTCCAAAATTTCAAAGGCCTCTGCAATCTCCATTCAACTCTTCATCAGTTTCTAGGTGCATCCTGTCTTGCATCTTTATTTTGTTATTTATTGCATTTGTTTCATCTTTCTACATATCACAGTGTGTTTTCTAGCACCTTGCATTTCTTAGGTTTTGCATCATTATATCATTTTATTTTCAGATCAATACATTAGTACATCATAATTAGACATATTGCATCTCATTTACATTAATCTTGAGTGTAGAAATTTGCATTTTGGATCCCATTCCTTTCTCCTTTTAGGTGAAAAACCCTAGAAGGAGCTTAAAGCAGTTGGGAAATCCAAAATCATTGTCCACATTTTGGTGAACCCAACATTTGAACATATTTACTTCTGATTTTAAGTGCATCCTAAGTTTCATTTGCATTAGCGTTGCATTAGGTCTTGCATTGTTTAAAGTGCATCCTAGGGTTTTCAAAACTACACTAGTGAAAAGCTCATTTTAGCTTGCATTATTGCATTCCATTTCATTGCACAATAGTGAAATTTTGCATTTACACTATAGATTTGCATGACACGGTACCAAACACATTAATATCCATTAGAAAATTTAGAAGAACTTCAAAAATCACCCTACTAGGACTAATTCTCCACCTTGGGTGACTTAGTCCCAGTGCAAATTCTGGATTTTAATTTTTTGCATTTTGTTTCCTATTTCTGTAATTATTGTTAGATTCAGTTATTGTTTTGTTTATGTGTATTTATTTCCTATTATACTTGAATCATTAGCATTAGTATTATTCCTTTTGATGACAATCATATATAGCATTAGATTTTTACAATGTTCATTCTCAACATTAGTTCCTAGCTCATTTAGATCAGATTCATCAGAAAAAACAAACAAAAACAAGTTCACAACATCAAATGAACCCATCAAAACAATGCTTCATTTTAGGACAACCATCTCATCCAAACCTCTTAGTAGTGATGAATTGGATAGGTCAGATGAAACCTTACAAGGTTTCCCATCACCAAGTCCATCCACTAAGGCTTGTGATGACAAACCTAAACCACTTAATGACAACTTATCTCCCAAACCTTTTAGTAGTGATGACTTTGGTATGTTAGATGAATCCCTTGAGGACTTCATTTCACAACAGCCATCCACTAAGGTTTTTTGTGAGCAACCAAAACCAAAAGATTTCAATGTAATCCAACCTCAACTTGTCCTTTACCCACCTTCACATCAACCTCAACCTCCACCTAAACCTGAGTTTACCCTTTATCCACCACAACATGATGTTGTTGCACACACACATTACACTCAAAATAACCCTCACCCACCGCAACCAACGTAAACCTCCTTACCTTTACCCAATACCACACTGCCTAGTGCTCCTCGATTACAATAGTATGACCTTGTTGAGCAACTTAAAAGCACCCCTGCCAAAATATCCCTTTGGGGTATTCTTCAAAATTCACCCAATTATCATTCACTGCTCCAAACAGCCTTGCAACAAATAGTGGTTCCTCCTAGTGCAAAAGCAAATGATGTGGCTGCTCTTCTAAGAGGAATGAATATATTTAATGTAGACATTACCTTTCATCAGCATGAGCTCCCTTCGTTAGAATTAAGGAAATAAAATGAGGCCCTTATGATCATTTCCCAATATAATACAATAGGCATCAAGTGAACCCTTGTTGACAATTGCTTTTCCCTCAATGTGTGTAGTGTGAAACTCCTAGTTCGGTTACGTGTGGATAAATCACAAATCGAACCCGATTTCTTATCTATTAGAGGATTTGACAACACAACAAAACAACCACTCGGTATAATCACTTTACCTATAACAATTAGAGTGGCTACCTTGCAAACTCCTATTCATGTCATGCCTTATGATCTCGCATATAATCTTCTCTTGGGAAGGCCATGGATTCATGAGATGTATGTGGTACCTTCGAATCTTCATCGCATAATGAAATATGTCTATAACAATAAAGTATATCAAGTTGAGATAGACCCCAAGCCTGAGAGTTGTTTGCAACTTGAAAAGGGAACAAAAATTCCTTTAAATACTTTAATTCCAACATCTCATATTGACCCTCTTGAGACCAATAAACAAGAAGAATAATTTGTGTCTAAATTGTTAGATGATGATTGGGGAACATTGGAATTCACACCTTCATTTATGGATGAATACATAACTACCCAAAAAGGAGATGAAAAACAGGAACAACCAATGGTTATGTCATCTCAAAATTTAGAATAATCTTCTCCCACCTCTATCTCATCTCCTTTGGAAGAAAACACAACTTACACAACAAATTTTGATGAGAAAGATTATCAACAACCACCCAATCCCAAGGAAATGGAAAGAATTTATGGATGCAACTTTACGAGCTTATGAAATAATTGGGATATAATGGTAAAGGATTTGGAAAACATGAGCAAGGAATTTGTGTCCCTATTGAACCTAATACACAAGAAACAAAGACTAGTTTGGGATATTCCAATTCTAAGACAACAAAAGCAATTCAATGACCATCGCTCAATATCAACACCATCACATGTAAAACACAAACCACACTTACACTAAAACATCTTGAATTTCTTGATATGAATTCCCCACCATCTTGGGAGTATGTTGAAAGTGATGAAGCCTTGAAACAAATGTTAGGTTCTATTGATAAACCATCTTCTTCCAAACGAAACGTTACCTGCGCTATGATAAGTTCCAAGCCACACAATACTGTTGATAATGAGAAAACCATGGAACCATATGCTCTTGAATCTCCTAAGTCAAATGCACTCCCCTAGGAGATACAATTGATAAACCAATGGATATAGAAGATAAAGAAAAGGTTATTAAAATTGGGAAGTGCCTTGATGATGATGAACAAGAGGAAACTACAATTTTGCTCCATGATTTTCCTGAAATCTTTGGTTGGAAATATTTAGATATGCCAGGAATAGACCCAAAGATAGTAACACATAACATTGTTCTTGTAAACAGCGCTAAGCCTGTTTGATAGAAGATCCAAAAAATGAATCCCAGATAGCCTTGCATGTTAAAGGAGAGCTTAAAAAACTCCTTGACGCAGGTTTCATTCACCCTATTGATTATTCTCCTTGGATCTCAAATATTGTCACAGTTGCTAAACCTGATAATTGTATTAGGATATGTACGTACTTTCGTGACTTGAATAAAGCATCCTTAAAGGACGATTTTCCCCTTCCTAATATTGACATGCTTTGTTGTCATTCATGGATGGATTTTCTGGCTATAATCAAATCTTTATCAACCCACAAGATCAATACAAGACAACATTCACAACTGTTTGGGGAACGTTTTGTTGGGTTGTGATGCCTTTTGGACTAAAGAATGTAGGTGTAACTTATCAACGAGCAATGACATTGATATTTCATGATTACATACATAAAATATTGGAAGATTATGTTGATGACATCCTTGCCAAGTCCTTAACACGACAAGACAATGTGAATGTCCTTTGACCAATTTTTGAATGCATGCATAAAGTACAACATGAGACTAAATCTGAAAAAGTGTCTTTGGAGTAGATAGTGGAAAAATTTTAGGGTTTATCATATCTCACAAAGGCATCGACGTGGACACAAAGAAAATTTATGTTATTGTAAGCATGTCACCTCCTAGGAACATCTCTCAATTATGCACATTATAGGGCCACATTCAAGCCATCCGTCGTTTTGTCACTTCTTTAGTCGATAGAACGTTACCTTTCACACATCTCCTCAAGAAGGATGTGCCTTTTGATTGGAATGAGGATTGTAAATAGGCCTTCGAGAGTTTGAAAGAATACCTTGCAACTCCTCCTGTTTTATAGCTTGCCATGCCAAATAAACCATTCATCCTTTACATCGCCGCATCTGCTCATGCTCTTGCAGCATTATTGGCTCAACAAGATGACAATGGAAAAGAACACCCTATTTATTACATTAGTCTAACTCTAATTGATTATGAAACACAATACATGCCAATTGAAAAAAAAAAATTAGCCCTTGTATTCGCTACTAGTAAATTGCGACATTATTTACTAAATGCTGAAATACAAGTTATGAAAAAATTTGATCCTCTCAAACATCTTTTTCACAAAACAGACTTATCAGGACGTTTAGCTAAATGGGTTATGTTATTGACTAAGTTTTACCTTAAGTTTATTTTACAAAAAGCAATTAAAGGCCAAGCAGGTTGGCCAACTAGTTAGTTGATGCTCCTTCTCCTTAGCGTTACCTAGCAATGACTCTTTTCCCGATGATAGCGTGTTGACAACACACATTTCTACATGTGAATTATACTTTGATGGATCCAAGTGTAGAACAAGCTCCGGTGTTGGAATAATCTTAGTTCTGACCAAAGGAAATCCTATTCCCTTGTCGTATCAACTCAATTTCCTATGTACGAATAACACGGCTGAATATGAGGCGTTAATTGTTGGGTTACATGCCGCTTCAATCATGGGTATCAAAGATATTAAGATCTTTGGGGACTCACAATTAGTAATTAAACAAATCAATGGAACATATCAAGCCAAACATGACAGATTATCCAAGTACAAAGATCTTATCATGCATTTTTTAGAGAAGTTTCAAACATAAATACCATTGATAACATCCCATGAAAAGATAATCGGCTTGTGGATGCAATGGAAAGTGTTGCCTCTCTTATTTCTCCCCAAGATCCTTCAAAATATTTCACATTCATAATTCACCCTATTATGAAACCTTCGATCGACAATAAGACTGAAGAGGTTTTAACAACAGATGAAGACAACTCGAGTGAATGGTATGATGCCATATTCAACTATTTGAAAAGTGGTACCTTTCCCAAGCCGACAACTAAAAACCTATGTTCTCATTTACAAAATCTTGCATCTAAATATGTCATCCTCGCAGATGTGCTATATTGAAGGTCGTTCAATGGTATCTTACTGTGATGTTTGAACAAATTTGAGATACCTCTCGCACTTCACCAAGCCCATGAAGGTGCTTGTGGTGGACATTTTGGAGGACAAACATTGGTTCAAAAACTTATCCATATAGGGTATTATTGGTGCCACATGGAATGCAATTGCTTTAATTATGTCCGCAAATGTCATAAGTTTCAAGAACATAACAATTTGCACCATGCTCTTGCTAGTGAAATCCAAACTCAACTTCTGATATGGCCCTTTGCGGTTTGGGGATTAGAAATTATAGGAAAATTTTCACCTCCTTCCACCAGACATACCTTTATTATCACTGCAACTGATTATTTTACAAAATAGGTAGAGGCCATTCCTCTTCAATCTACAACAACTAAGGTGATATGTCATTTCATTCTGGAACACATTATTGCTTTCTTTGGACTTCCTTTTGCATTAGTTTCTGATAATGGTACACCATTTACGAATAATGATGTGAAGAAATTTTTAGAGCCTTTAATATCCAACATCATTTTTTGAGACCTTATTACCCACAATCTAATGGTCAAGCTAAATCAACTAATAAAGTTCTTGAACAAATATTGAAGAAAACTATTAATAAAAATCATAGGGATTGACACACATAATTACATTATGCACTTTGGGCTTCTCGTACAAGTGTCCAATCCTCCATAGGAACCACACCTTATACTTTGTTCTATGGTAGTGAAGCAATCATGCCCTTAGAATTAGAAATCCCTACACTAAGAGTGGCTCTTCAAGATATTGTTGACAATACGCACTATAAAAAAAAATGATTACATTAGCTGGAAATGCTCGATGAACAGTGTAATAACATTCTTGAAGATCTTCAAGCTTATTACAAAAGGAAACATAATCATTACAACCTTAATGTTATCCCTCGATCCTTCCAAAAGGGTGACTTAGTTATGTCTTCTAATCAGTGCAACGTCAATGCCGACCCAAATGAACATGACAAGTTCAATTCTAATTGGTTAGGACCTTATATAGTTGACACAACTTTTGGAGCTGGTGCATACATGTTAACCGAAATCGATGGAACACCCCTTAAAGAACCTATCAATTCCACGCATTTGCATTGGTATTATGTCTAATCCCTTTGAATAGTGTGAATAATAAAGCAATATTGTTAAAGTTATGGAGTCTTATCCTATATACTTTCATATTGGTTTGTTCATGAAAAATAACTTGTGCGTCTGTCTTGAACACTAAAGTGATTATTTATGATGACTTTAGGTTTCATGTTATTCAATTTCATCTTGTGTGTTATGATAAGTTCAATTTAATTTAGCATAACATACCCAATCATCATGTTGTATCTAAAATAAAACTTCAGTATGTTTTAATTAGATCACATATATTATGTTAAATCATGACGACATTAATTAAAGTAATCTTACCAAGGTTCTTTAATTAATCACATTTCCATTTAACATTTACAACACATTAAGATAGCTCATAAAACATCGAAAACTTATATATATATATCCAATTTTTTATGTACATATCATCATAATATACAACATCACCAAGGTCTATGAGAACTAGACCCCTCGGGATTTGGTGCTCGCAATCCGGTACCCGGCCATCATGAGCTGATTATGTGTGATCATGATCGCGATCCCCCAAATCTAAGTGCAAACTCTAGACCCTATACTCGTCCAAGAGCCACATGACGCTCCTCTGCTTTCTGATCCCTCTTCGCCTATAGCTGTGATATCTTTGCATGCAATCTCTCCACCTCTGTTGGAGTCTAGGATGACTGTCCTGTGGTCTCGGCTTGACAGAGTCATCTCCTCAAACTCTCATACCCTGCTTGTAGCCTCGTGAATGGTCTCAGTGACTTTGGCTCCTCCTCCAGGATAGGTGGGGGCATGTAATCACAGTCCATCTCCTCCTCATCGATGGATGCAGGTACTATCTCTACAGCAGCCTAATGGTAGAACTCCCGCCAGTCTCTCGTCGCTCCTACAAGGTAGAAACATTCCACAATCAGTAAACATTATCATGATATATATATATATATAAATAAAAGCATAAGCACTAAATTACATGCATAAAATCAAATACCATCACCTATATTGTCAGTCAGTTGAGCAATCTCAATGTCATCCTATACCAGGGGCATGGATGTTGTGCTAGCCTTCCCTCGACTATGAGTACTGGTGCCTACTATAGTTGTTGCTCGTGACCTCATCATACAGATGGGAGAGGAATCTCCCCACTCATGTCTGTCCTCAACTCCTGCATCATCACTCTCACTCAGGGGTGGCTCCTCCTCCTCATAGTCCTCCTCCTCGTCCTCCTCATACTCATCCTCATCCTCCCCCTCTCCCTCCTGACCATCATAATTTGGATCTACATCCTCAGCATACTCCAAGATGATCAATCACATCAATAAATATATCAGCAGCCCTGTAGCATGTCTCCTCGACCCTATCCTCTCGGCCATCTCCCTCATCTAGTAATGGATCTGCATCTCCCACTGGCTCGTCCATCAGGAATACTGGTGTTGGTCGAGTCACTATCCACCACTCCTCATGCTCTCCTATGGCACCGACGTCATCTACGTCAAAGACTGGCGGCTGGTCATGATCAAAGTCATCAAAATCACTCTCGGCTACATGCTCGAGAGTGATTCACACTATATCACTCGATCTTTGAGAACTCCGTGTTGATCTCTTGCAAGAGAGTCATGCCCGAGGTGGTGTCTGCACCTGTCCAAAATATTGCATGACTCGATCATAGTAGAATGGTCATACTACATGGTCATGATGGCCAACCAAAAATCTATCCATCTACATCCTCCTCAACTATCTAGTATGATCTGGCCACTGTAGTGTCAGCTGGTAAGGTCTCCAAAGGACATTTTCCTCATCCAGTTGGTCAAATTGTACCCTCCAAAAATGAAAATCACCATACTACCATAGTCGCTGCAAAGGATAGTCAAACGCCCAAGGATACCCTACTGTTGTCATACATGGATAATTGACTGGTTTGGTGCATGTAATATGCTCAAGGCACCACACCTGTAGAAGCATGTAGTGCATCATATTTTCCACCTCCTAGAATACAAATTTCCCAAGGTCATAGTATAGATGTGCCAAGATACACCAACCCCAGGCGTATATTGTATGTTGCTCTTCCATCCCTCGAATCAAGTGGACTAGTCCTCCCTCGAGGTGTGATGCCTGCCCATCAGGGACAAGAACTAGTGTTATGGTGTGCATCATAATCTGTCAAACCACTGGTGCCTATGAATATAATAGCATAGACAAATCAATTCATCCTCTAACCCATGCATCATGAACGAGGTCCCATCTAGACAATACGTAAATCAGCCCTCTGCTCATGGAAGGTGTGGTCTCTGCAGAAATGTACTTGTTCTCCTCAAATCAAAACACGGAGAATCTGGTGTACATCCTCCAAGGTGATTGTCATCTCCATTTTTAGCAAATGAAAAGTACATGTATCTGCATTCCAATGCTCGCAGAGAGCCATCAACATGGCATCATGGTATCTCATAGGAGGCATAAGATATGCCCAATAGATGCCCACAGCCTAAAGATGCTTTGTCTCCTCTACTGATAGTATTGGAGCCAGATCTCTCAGGAAGCTCAACTATCGCCCTCCTAATCGCTACCATGATCGAGTGGGTACCTATCAAATTTACACAAATATGCTCTAAAACTCATCTAATATCTTTAATTTTTACAGTATTCATCATGCAAGTGTACTAAAGTCCATCTAGTGTGCTTTCCTAATGTCCCTAGACACTTTAGAACCCTTTTGGGACACTTTGGAAAGAAATGAGACACTTCGCGAAGAAAAGGGACACTTTGTGAAGAAACGGGACACTTTGCGAACAAAAGGGACACTTTGCGAACAAATGGGACATTGCAAAGAAAGGGGACACTTTGTGAACTTTTTTTCCAAGATCCTAAATTAACCTAGATATGCATAAAAATCATCAAATCATTGCAAAATCACTAAGCAAAGGTTGCAGAATCGACTTGAACCTCATGTTGATGCTCGTCGCATGCCACCTGATCCCAGAGAACGTCCAAACGTACAGGTGTGTATCCCTGTCTACTAGGCATTTTCCTATCTCACTCGTCCCTCTCAAGCTACAAGGTAAAATGAAATAGTAAGTGAAAAATTACTATCCTTTACCTCTTTTAACCTATTTTCATTTCTTTTTACTATGCATTAAATTGGGGTTTCTTCTATATTACGAGTTAATAAAGTACTTTTTCTTCAAAACAACATAATGGGAGCTAGGGAACTTTGTTTTCGACGTCGTTTGATGCATTGGAATCACGATTATGCACCCGACATCATCAAATGTCTATATTTATGTGACATGGTACTTGGAAATGTCCTACGATATTATATTTCTTGTTCGATGTGGCTAGATTGTTACCTTAATTCCACCTCTGTAAAGCAAGCAGAATCAAGGGGGGCATACATCTACCCTCGAATTTGATTTCTAGAAGTTAATCAAAAGGATTTTTGGAAAACTAAAGAATTTGTGTTGCAGGATGCAGTTCCTAATGTTGTGGTCTTGTAGATAACCACACTAGGGGCTTTATTCTCCCATCTTTTGAATGAGTATCCTTTTATGAAGTAAAGTGCACTATTTAGAGTCCTTTAGCTTACATATGCATGTAGATTCATATGGGCACTAAAGTGGGGGCTAACTATGGACACGAAAATTATACTTCTTTGCAAAAAGTACAATATGTGGCCTAATTAGGTCCTATTTTAGACACCTTTACATCAATCGCCCCTTAAAAACTGCATTTATAGGCCCCTAATGCTCATGATTTTAGAATTTAAGGTCTATTTCACTCACAAACCACTTAAGTCCCAACAAACAACATTCAAACCGCTCAAATTTTGTGAAACCCAGCTCAAAAATCCCTGGTGGGACAAAGTCGCCCAAGGTGGCAACTTAGTCCCTTTTGGGGTATTTTCCACTTTTGAGCAGGAAAAAAACCAACCTAATTCAAAGTTTTGAGGGATGTCGGCCTATGAAGTTAAAATAATGAGTAATTCAGTGTTAATTCCTATAAATACATGTTTTTAGGTCATTTTTCACATCTCCTAGTCATTTTACAAAGCAAAAATCAAAATTCAAGAGCAAAGTATCTTTCACAAGAAATTTCATTTGTCTTTCTATAGCAAAGTTGAAGCTTAAGGACAACAAACTAGGGTTTTTGTAGGTCTTCAAGCTCACTTTTTTTTTCAAGATTCCACATTGCAAAGGGTTGATTATGGATGCCTATGGTGAATCATGGAGAAATCTAGGTTGAGGAGATGCAACTAGCCATCAAATCACACCTAATGACTTGTTTTCAAAGTGATTCCATCTTCCATTTTCTCTCTATCTTCAAATTTAAGGTTTGCATAACATTTGAATGTCATTTCCATTCATTTGAAATGTTGTAGGGTTTCTTGGATTGAAGTCTTGCATCATTCAAGTACCATTTCCTTATCTTATTCTAGCACATTAGAATAGGGTTTTGTCTCATTTCAGCTTTTCTTAGTCTTAGACACACTTAAGGCTAGGGTTTTATGCAGATTTTATCTCTCACAAAGTTTAAATACCAACTAGGGGTTTGACGGAGGAAAACCCCCCATTAGAAATCAAATTATCTTCTATTTTGCAGGGTTTTTTGAAGATTCAGATCTGGATTCTTGTCAAAAAACAGAGTGCAGGTTTTGGGCTTCTGTTTCCACTTTTAGATTTTCAAAAAATCCAGAGTGGAATAAGTCACCCATGGTGGTGACTTAGTCCCACTACACTAATTTTTCAAGGATTTTTACAGTTTCAAGTACCCATTTGGCAGAAACAACTTTCTAGGTAGTTTCCTCAATCTAGGACTAAGTCGCCTAGCTTGGCGTAAGTGTCCCAGTTGGCTCAAAAATCAAATTTTCTAGAATTTTAGAGGCCTCTACAATCTCCAATCAGCTCTTCATCAATTTCCAAGTGCATATTTTTCATCTTTCATCTTTATTTTGTCATTTATTGCATTTGTTTCATCTTTCTGCATACCACAGTGTGTTTTCCAGCACCTTGCATTTCTTAGGTTTTGCATCATTATATCATTTTCTTTTTAGATAAGTGAATTAGTACATCATAATTATACATATTTCATCTCATTTACATTAATCCTGAGTGTAGACATTTGCATTATGGACCCCATTCCTTTCTCCTTTTAGGTGAAAAACCCTAGAAGGAGCTTAAAGCAATTGGGCAATCCAAAATCATTGTCCACAAGATCCAACTTAGAACGCCTAGACTCTTGAGGCACGTGAACAAAAGCCTCACAACCAAAAACCCTTAAATGTGATTTACAAAAGGATTTCTACCTATCAACACTTCATAAGAAGTTTTATCAACAAAAGTTGAACAAGGAAATCTTTTAACCAAATAATATGCAGTACTTACAACTTCTACCCAAAAGCATCTATCAATATTAGCACCACTCAACATGCTCCTATCTCTTTCCATTAAGGTTTGGTTCATTATTTCTACTACCCCATTTTGTTGAGGTGTATAAGGAGTAGTCTTTTCTCGAACATTACCTGCATGCTTACAAAACTCATCAAATTTCCTAGAACAGTATTCACCCCCATTGTCAGATCTCAACACCCTTATCTTATAATTCGTTTGCTTCTCAACTAAGGCTTTAAATTCCTTAAACTTAGTGAAAACTTCAGATTTTGCATGCATAAAATAAATCTAGGTGTATCTTTACACATCATCAATGAAAGTAACATAATATCTATATTTTCTAAAAGAGTCAACATCCACTGGTCCAAACACATCTGAATGAATGATCTCTAATAATCTCTTAGATTTATTAGTACACCATTAGGAAATGATGATCTATTCTATTTACCAAACACACAATGCTCACAAAAATTACTTTTACCAACAAAATAATCAGAAATACCATCAACCAACTTTTTATTCAAAATAGTCTTAAGACCTTTTTCACGTATGTGTTCCAATCTATGGTGCCACAACATACATGCATTTTCAGTGCCAATTACATTGGAAAAATTATAAAAAAGTAGATTCATTAAGCCTAAACAAAGTCCCAATTTGAGATCGTTTAGCTATCACCAAACTCCCTCTTACCAACTTGCAAGAAAACTTGTCAAATGTCACATGCATTCCAGAATCATTCAACTTGGATGTTGAAAGTAAATTTCTTGCGAGTCCTGAAATATGTAAAACATGATCAAGAGTTTTAACCCTTTCATCACTAAAACACAACTTTACCTTTCCCTTACCAACAATCCTCTTCATGTTGTTATCACCAATGAAAACTTCTCCCCCATCATAAGCTAAATATGAAGTAAACCACTCCTTGTGAGGAGTCATATGGTAGGAGCAAGCTAAATCAATAAGTCAAGCATCATCACTAATAGTGTTAGTAGAAATAAACAAAACATCAAAATCACCATATTTTGAGGAATTTTTTATGGAAGCATCTAAACTCTTTTTCTTGTTCCTACACTCCTTCATATGTCCTCTCTTACCATAATTCCAACACTTTAATATGCTCTTCTCGGGGGTTTTAGAATGTCCTTTAGACTTGTATTAATCTTCAAAGAAGTGCATCAATACAACAATCCTCTCTATAATTTGGTAGCACTTTGTCATCTTAACAACCTACAAAGAACTCATACTAAACCACCATCCAAAGGTTCCAATATATAGAAGTTTGTGGGAGAGAATACCACAAATGGTATTCGAAAAGAACAAGAAAAACCACCTAGAAAAACCCACACCCCCTTAATGAACAACCCATAAATATGGAATAAAATATGAAATTATCGCATGGCCTTTACATGGGCACCTAATCAAACTTGAGTGCTCCATAATTCTTTGACGGCTCCGACGGCTACATGCAAGATGATGTACCACCATGCAAACCTTGGCACCCAACCATTCAAGAGCATGCAAAGCATGCAAATAACATGCAAGGACATACACACTCAAGTGTGTTAGAAACCAAGATCTAATTGCAAACTAGAAAAATCACCTTCCACATAAGAGAAAAACGAAAAAGCAGAGATTTGCAAAATATGTGCAAATTGATATATTCGAAGTACAAAATATTACAAGAGATAATTTTCTTTATAAAAGAAAAGATGCATAAACCTAATCTTATCTTGAGCAACAAAATAGCTCAACAAGATAAGGATAAAACCTATAACTTAGGAATTAAATAATTACCTAAGTAAACTTATGTAAATGTGTAATTAAATATTAATTACACCAACACCCCCCCATAAGTGCAACTTAGGGAGAAGCAGATTATTATGCAAATATGAGTCCCAAAAACAAGGCCTGATCAGGTACTCATGTACAAATGCAAAGAGAGAGAAAACCCAGTGGGAAAAACCCCCCCTCAGAGAGATGAACTGCTACGAAGAAGCACTGGAAGAACTCTGATGAAGCAACACTGGAACCCCAAATCTGGCAAGAAAGGAAAGATACTTTTGTTTACAAAATACCATATCAGAATCACAAATGCAACAGCAGACCCGATGCCAAGGAACATTGGAAACTCGCATACCGGATCAACCCTGGAATCTGTAAGCAACAGTAGATGAAAGGATGAAAGGACCCATAATGATGACAAATCTGGAAGTTTTGTCTCTCGAAGCCAATGCCAAACTGAAACTAAAACTTCCCATAGGATGAGTACCATCAAGATTCTGGAACATTCACCATAAAAACATGGCCTCCAAATGAGAAATATCTGAACCAATGCGGATCAAGAACCATAAAATCCCAATGTGAAGTGTGAACCGAAGCAAACCAACGATATGTCTAGCTAAGCAAGAAAGAAGCTAAAAGGAAACAATAGGAAACCAGACAAACTCATGCGAGTTGTCACCAATAAATATAATGGATGCAAGAATCCCCCTTAATGGAACTTTATATCAGTTTGTTATTACAATACCCAATGATTGCAGAAAGAGATAATGCAAAACTACATAAACATAAGCAAAAATGCAAACCTAGTGCACGAAACAAAAATGAATGCATGCATAAAATAAGGTACACATATTCTATAAATGACCTCAGATCTGTATAGAGGCCGAAACCAGCTTTACAACGCCACAAAAATTGTGAAAAACGGATAAGCGAGTCAAAAGATATGCTTCCCACAGTGAAAACAGCAACATTTGACTTCCGAGGCTGAAAAAGGCATTAAAAAGGAAAAAACAAAAAATCACACCTGCACCATTGCGTAGAGCATTTAAATAGCTTTCTGACGATATCTTGTTTACAAAAAAAGGACATTGTATGCCCAAGTTACGCCCTTTTCTGTGAAAGTTGTCCAAAAAGGTTCAATTTGGCCCCCAGAAGCCCTCAGGGGCTAAAAAAATAAGGCCCCTGGTCGCATGTAGGACCAGGGTCTGGCGCGTTGGGACAGAGGCCGAAGCCCTCGGTCACTCATATGACCGGGGCTGGGGCTAGAGATCCATCGGGGTGCTAAGCCGAGCGCTGGTCGCCCATAGAACCCGACTGCTTTGTTTTAAGCCCGTGGGGGCTAAGGATCGACGGGGGCTAAGGATCGACGGGGGCTAAGAACGCAACCCGCAGTCGCCGATAAGACCGGGGTGGGCGCTACGTACCGGCGGGGGCTGGGAGCCCGGCGCTCCCGGTTCCAAATGTGACCTCCGCTGGCCGATTGAAGCCCTCGGGGGCAGATATGAAGGCCGGCGGAGCTGGAGGCTGAGTCACCGATGGCGGCGGCTACCCGGTGGTGCGGTGATGGCCGCTCGGTGGTGCAGTGGTGGCGCTGCAAAAATGAATTGGCCACGCAAAAAATACAAAGATTTTTTTTATTTTAAATTTTTTTCGTACTGCGTGCCTTGAAGACTGTGCCTGGGGGCTGTACGGCCCTCAGGTAAAAAAGTTTTGCAAGAGGAATATTCTCTCAAGATTGTTGTGTAATTGCCACCATGATGGATCCACCTCTTTGAATGCAATTACAATTTGTCATAGGAAAATAAATAATAAATATTTTTTCCCTCATGTCCCCTACAACACTTTTCAAAGATTGTGGAGATGCATAAATCAAATTTGAATACCAATTTTAATGCCACCTAGGTATCCATGTACCATCTAAGAGTGTTGGAGATACATAAAATATACATAGAATTTGCAAGGTTGACAAAAACTCAATCCACATTATCACACTTGACATTATATATTACAAATACATCTATAGAAAACATAAATGAATTAAATGGAGGATCCAAGGCCCATGTTCTCGAGCTGCACCAAGAGAACTTCTATGTGCTTACTAGCTTTGTTCAAGAGAATCTACAACATTTTCCTTTGTGTTAACCTTCTCCAACAAGACTTTACTATTTTCTACCATCCCCCACATAAAGTGATATTGAACATCACCATGCTTAGTTTGATCATGGTACATGGGATTCTTGGTCAAATAGATAGCACTTTAATTGTTAGCCATTTTTGATAAACCTAAAATCAAAATTAATACTTACACAAAGTATTTGTAACCATATTGCCTACTTGAAGGCATGTGAAGTGGAAATATACTCTACTTCATTGGTGGTTAAATCAATAGTGGGCTACCTCTTACTCATCCAACTCGCTATACCACTAAACAAAAAACATATAACCACTAGTCGACCTTTGACTATCCATGTCACCTGCACAGTCTATGTCCACAAAGCTCTATATATACAATAACTTATCCACACCATTAGTAAAAAATGATAACACAAATAGTAATAAAAAATTGCTCGTAAATATTTGAAAACCCTCTTAACATAATTCTAATGCTCCTTGCCATGGTTAGACATAAACCTACTTAAAAATTTCATTGCTTAGTCATATTAGGCCTAGCTCAAATCATTGCATAAATCAAGCTACCAACAATGTTAGTGTAAGGAATGTTATATATCCTCAAAATCATCATATAATTTGAGTCATATATCTAAATAAATTTTAGTACCAACAAGAAATTGAATACTCATGTCTACAAAATGGTAGCAACATAATTACTCTAAACCAATATTTTTTGTATACCCAATCACTATCGATCTTCATACCAAGAATATATTTTATAGCCTGAAAATCCTTTAAAAAATTAAAATGTGCTAGAAATCTAAGTTTTGAGATCCCTAATTATCACTTTATTGTTAGCAATAAACAATATGTCATTCACTCCGTATCTGGAAAGGTTGCATAGAAACAACCCGCAAGCGATGGCTTTGTTTGGTAAAGCTTGGAACAACAGGGTTTTGAAATTGGGTGGAACAGAATTTGATGTGAATGAGGATTTTATAGCCAATATCACTATTTTTTCTACGGATGGAAAGAAGGTTTACAAAGACAAGAGGGAATCGTAGGCAGCCATGCAAATCTTTTTCAAAGGAAATGAAGCACAGGACCTTAAGTCGGCTAAGAGTGGTGGGTACCAGCGAAGCTCACTCAAGGTGCTTTGGGGGGATGTGGTTGAGGAATATTACCTTGAAGGTCATTTCTCTGAGGTAAATTCTTACCATTTTATTATGCTTAGTCATTTTTTCCATAAAAAGAGAATTTATTTTCCTTTTTATCTCTTGGTGTCATTGTATTATGGTTTGAAGGACCACAAAAGAAACCCCAAAAATTTGGTGTTGCATGTGGGGCTCATTTTATTAATTTTTGACTATGCCAAAGCTTTTGTGGTGTCTAAACCGATTGCTACTCCTAAGGGTAAGCAACATAAGCCGGTTGTGGAGTATGAAACGGTCTCTAAAGAGGAGTCGATTAGCAAGAAAGGGAAAAAGAGGAAACTTGTCCTGAAAGAGGAATCAGTTTCTAAGGAGGATGCAGACTATGTCCCAGATTCTCTTTCCTCCATGGAAGTGGTTTTGCAACCCCCTAAAGTGGGTAAGTCTGCGAATGGGGTGTCGAGCCCTAATAAGGGCTATGAGACCTGCAATGAGGATAATGTTGTTGAAAAGCTGAGTAGATGCCTGAAGGATAAGATTGAAATTGCTGGTGAGGTGTCCTCGCTCCCCCTTATTTTGGGGACTAAGCCAAAGAAGGATTTGGAAGTAGGTAGTAACAAGAAATTGGTTGTTAGGTTTGTGAGCCAGTTGTTCAAGATGCAAGCTACTTCTCCCCTTAAGGTGGCTAGTGGGAAGGGTGTTGTGGATTCCCTAGGTGTGGACTTGGATTTGTAGAAGAGAAGGAAGTTTTTTGTTGAGGATATTTCAGACTCTATTCAAAAAATCCAAATGTCGGTTGTTCCCGGTAAGGGTAAGTATTTTTGTGTTAGTCAGGACAAGGTAAGCTCCTCCCAAGAGGATGATGTTGTGGGTAAGGATGTTTTTAACTTTGACTGTGAAGATATTTCTGATGTTCTTGGGATGACTAGAGAGGGTTCCATTTTTTTGTTCAAATTATTTAAATGGGTGTTTCATGAACTTAACATGACCAATGTTAAAGTTCGGGGTGTGATGAGTAAAGCTGGCGAGTCTTCGGTTCAGAATTAGATTGATGAATTGTTTGACTCTTTGAATATTGTGGCAGATGAAACGTTGAAGATGAAGCAGACTCTTGAGGAAATAATTCTCACCCTTAAGGACCAAATGGAGAGGATTTGTGCTAATCTGGAGAAGGGTGGGGAGGGGACTAAATCTACGGTGAAGTTTGAGTCTATTGGCATTTCCTCTCCTTTCAAAAGTGCCAAGAAATGCAAGGAGATTGCTTCTGGTGAGGATACTAGTGTTGGTGGAAGGCTTATGGAGGAAGATGTTTCTGTTGATAAGGCTAGTGGTAAGCAAAATGTTTTGATTAGTGAGGTGAATGTGGGTGGGCCTAGGGCTAGAACATGAAACAAGACCAAGGTTCTAGCTGGGACTCCTATTAAAGATTCGTCTGAAGTCATGGATGACTATCAGAAGGTTGTGGCGAGCAACATGGAGGCTACTGATATCATGAAGAATATGTAGTGCTCCTACTTTTTTCCCTCCTTTTTGGATGCTATCACTTTGATGTTGTGTTGTGTTTTGGCTACTATATACTTTATGTAGTTATCTTTAGTTTCAGCTAATCTTTTTTATAAAAGGTTTTGGCCCCTTCAAAACCCATTTTTTACCTTTAATCAAAAAATATATATGTCATTCACATACAAAATAATGATTAAAATCTAATCATCAATAATTTAAACATCATAAATATAACAATCATTCTTGCTCCTATAAAAACCTAAACTTAATGCAAAGGAATCAAACTTCTAGTACCACATCCTAGATGATTGTTTCAAACCATACAATGAGAATTTGAAACTAAAAACCAAATGTTATTTACCCTTCACAACAAAACCATCAAGTGATCCCACACAAATATTCTCCTCAAGATCCCTTTGCTAAAAATTTGTCATAAGACCATTTCAATCTCAAAATCACAAGTTGTAGCAATAGATAATAGGAATATAATAAAGGTTAAATTAGTACAATAAGAGAGGAAAATTCATCAAAATCAACTCCCTCTCTTTGGGAGTAGCCCTTGGTCATCAACCTCACCTTATACTTATCTAATCATCCATATGCTCTAGTTTTTGTTGATAATGTTGCACAGATTGTTGCACCAAAAGATCGACCTTTTAATTCCTGATACAACCGTCATAGTTAATGAATCCACAAGAGGTAGTTAATCCATTTCATGAACCCAAGTGCTACGTTGCACAGCAGAAGGAGACCAAGGGCACACACCTTGCAATGACCCCCTAGCGCAAGCGAGGGGTTCAAACCAGTGACCCAGGCTCTGATAACAATTGTTGCACAAACAGTTGTCATTGCACCAAAAGATCAACATGTTAATTCTCGATACAACCAGGGTAAGTACACAAAGTTGAGTCCATGAAACGTGGAAATTTTCATAGCCAAAGAAATGACATTGCAAAAGAAATGGGATCTAATTTTTATAAGCGGGATCGATTTCTAAAGTGAGATCAGAGCCTAGAAATGCAAAGCGGGATCCGGCTTTTAAAATGGGGATCTCGTTTATTAAAGGGTCTAAGCCAGAGCGAGATCGGTGGAAATGCGAAATGGGATCAATTACTCGTTGGTCTTATTTGTACAAATCGGGATCCCGTTTTCT
This sequence comes from Sequoia sempervirens, assembly GCA_007258455.2. Lineage (NCBI taxonomy): Eukaryota > Viridiplantae > Streptophyta > Pinopsida > Cupressales > Cupressaceae > Sequoia > Sequoia sempervirens. Next base: position 78,859,814 of record VDFB02058242.1, on the reverse strand, counting down.
AATGGTACTTTTTTTTTTTAAATGAACAAACTGCATTTTACCAGCATACGGGATCCCGAGTTGTGAGTGACAGCGACCTCCACAAACAGTCTCCAAGTACCTGTCCACCCCCATTTTTTTGAATTTTTTCATTTTTTTATTGAAATTGTCAATAAAATAACTAATTTTAGCATTTTTTTTAATTTATTTGACGTTTTAAACATTTTATTTCATGTTATAGTAGAAATGAGGAATTGTAGAAATAGATGAAAAAATGCAATGAAACCTGAAGATTTCTGAATAGAAATGAAAAAATGAACCTTGAATTGTATTTTAGAAACATAATTTAGCTTTGGAAACCTAAATTTCTCGATCAAACCAAAAAAATTTGTATTTGAAAACCCTAATTGAAACGAAACAAAAAAATTGCATTTCAAAACCCTAGAAATTGAAATGAAATAAAAAAATTGCATTTAGAAACCCTAATCAAGCTTTTGAAACGCTGAATTCAAATCAAATGAAAAAAATGAATTTGAAACCCTAGTTTGAAGTAAACGAAGAGTGCATTAAAACCTAATTGCTTAGAATTGAGCTAGGTGGATTGAAAACAAAAAAAATTGCTAAAACCTAAATTGAAATTGGACAGTGTTTGATTTTTGAAAACCCTACAATTTAGAGCTCAAAATTCATTTGCATTGCTTAAATGTTTTAAATTTCATTTGCGTATGGAAAATGATATGTTAAACTTTAGTTTCAATGTTAATTATAGTTAATTTAAGAAATAATATGTTAAGAATAGTTACAGTTCATAGATTTTTATCCAATGTTGTTTGCAAAATTTAGTTAGAATACTTGAAATCGATGTACAATCGATTTCCAATTGGAACTAACTTGCAAGTCCATTATTCCAAGGGCCACCCAAACTTCACCCTAAGTTCGCTAAACCCTAAACCCTGAATTGTAAAATCTAAACCCTTAACACTAAAGCATTCATTTTGTCTTAGGACCTTAAAATGAAATTCGGTTGCCTTAAAAACCCTCTGTTGTCACCATCCAGTAGAGCTTTTTGTAATTTTTTCACTTATTGGAACACATAGTATAAAACCTTTTGGTTTCTACAAGTTTATGAAGAGTGGATGATCACTCTTTATGACACCTACATGATCAATAGGGATCTAAAGCATTGGAAGAAAACTTTATTCTATTATATCCACAAGATAGGAGAGTGCGAGTGACGGTGATATGGGTTTCTTTCATTGGAGATACCTAAAATTATGTAGGTTCAATGTCAAGAATGGGTCTATTTGGTAGATTTATGAAAACTATTATGAATATCTAGAATACCATAAAAGTATAATTATAGCAATTCCAATTGGAAACACTTGGGTATTTATCATGTAATGCCCCGCCAAGCAACCCCAAAGGATACTAGTACATCTAACATTTATGACACCAATTTTTTTTTAAAGTACTAACATACATCATAATAATCATATATCACATGAAATGAAAACTAAACATGAACTACATATAACAAATCCCTCGGGTTTACATGACTGCATTATTTTTCACAACAACATTATTACATCACATGAAAGGTGAGTATACACCAGTAACTATAAGATAACATGGACATGGACAATACATTAATCAAGGATTACAATATTACAATGCCGCTTCCCAACATGAATGGGGAAGATACAATAAAATAGAATGATACATATGAAATGAAGGAGTACAAAGCTGCAATACTGGATCCAACTCTGGTACAACTCAGGAGTCACTGCAAGGTACAATTTTGCACTTCTCGATCGACAACTAGGAACCCAATGGGGTGCATAGCATGTTCCACCCAACCACGTGGACCCGAAGGCCCACCCCCCGTGCTAAGAGATGACAAGAAGGATCCCCAACAATAACCATCATACAAAAAAAGGATACAAGGCTTCACAACAAGATCCACAATAACATAAGGCAATCTCAACACAAGATATAACCAACACAAGATGTGCCCAACATAAGGAATAACCAATAAGGCATCAACATACAAATGCCAACATGTGCTTCCAAAGGCCCAAGAATAACATAGAGGGAAACAAAGCATACATGGTTGTTAAAGGAAGAGTGTCATCGCAATGTTGCATGGGTTACCCTAGTGAATCTTCCTAGGCCCCGACCCCCAACTTGGGTTACCCTGGTGACCTATTACGAAACCCGGCCCCACATGCAATCCAATGCGGCATCGATTATCTTTCATAAGGACAAGACAATGATTTTTCCATTCCAGGCCTTCTCAACTCATCTCAAGCCCATACAAGCACTTGAGCCATGAGTGAGGCATTCACTTATATCTTGTTAATGTGTGATTCTATCCAAAACCCCTAATTAAATATTAACGTTTTCACTTGATTAATAAACTTCCAATGAGTTACCCTAGGACCTCTTCTGGGTCCCGGCCCCCATTGAAAGCCACTCCCCTTATGAGCAACAAAACTCAAAAGACACTATTAGGGTAAGCCCCATGCACAACATATAAAGCCACATGATAAATTGCATTAAGCAAGGCAAACACCATCCTACACAAAATCTTCATAACGAAACTATTTTCAAGTGCAAGACTAAAACCCATAACATCAAATAGATCATACGAGCAATAGTTCACAAAGAACCAAAAGTGAAAGCCAATAATAAAGCAACACCTTTCTTTCCCTTTCTCTGGAAGACTGATAAATCACTAAAAACAAGGGTTTCCCTACAAGGTGGCAACAAAACTTGATCTCAAAATCAACATCAAATTCAAAGCCAAAAACAACCTCCATAAATATATTCATCATAAACTCCAAAATTACACACAAAATTCACCACAAGAATACACTAAATAACCATCTTTAATAAACACTCATAGGTACATGAATGTGGTATAAGAAGTTAGATATTCCTAACTTGGCTTTCAATGTTCCTAAGTTATAGAGTTTCGCTTCTAAATTTCAAACTTTGACTTTGGAATAAAAATACCCTATTATATCAAAGATACTATGCACTGTTAAATTACTCTTTCAACAATAAACCTTCCAATGCATAACTCCAAATAAATTAACTATTCAATCTCCATAATTTAAAGTATGCTCATGTTCTACATTTCCAAATAGTGGTCAACTAGACGCTAAGAGAGAGGATCTGATTTCTAAATGCAAAATCTATCATATAATCCTAACTTCCAACAATATTCCCTAAATCCTTTTATAAGCATTCTTATGCATAATAAAATCAATAATAATATCATATGATCTCAATATGGAAAAGTTCACAACTCAACTAATTCGAAGATGGGAAAAGAATATCCCTCCAAGGTCCATTTAAATTATCATAGACTAAAATACTCTAAAGTCATAATCTAACTTTCTCTATTTCGATAAATTTCCTCCTTTATTTAGGACAAATCTCATAATGTTTAAACAAGATGACTAAATACTTGCGGTATCTCATAGTCAAATGTTATGTAACTGTTATAACAGTCAGAAACAACCAGAAAACAAACGCATGCAAAACATGAACACCACCAATCATATATATTGAACAATGGAGGAAACTAAAGGCGAAGTCACAGACTCAAGAATGCATGCAGATTATTGGTTCCACTATAGTTCACTTAATTCAATAATGGACTCAATTATTCTAACTATGCCTCTGAATACCACTTAGCCAGTGCCACCTACAGGAATCAATCCAAGCTACAAATGGAACTCATTAAATTTCCATTCGAATCTCTCCTCTAAACTTTGATACAGAAATAAACTTCTAAACCTTTTGGAATAGGCACTTCAGCTAAGATAGATTGTTAATGAATCAAGGAGATTATTTAAACCTTGACATCTCTCCATTTTCAAGTGCTACAAAAGTGACAAGTTACCAAAGGAATCAGAAAGGAAGTTTTAAACCTCTACAGACTTTATGTTCCAACATAGAATCAGTAAGAAACTTCTATGTGATAGGGAAGTTATTTAATTCTATACACCCTACCACGTTCAAGTGCTACTGCTGGGACAGATCGCTCAAGGAGTCAGGGAGCTTGTTTAACTTCCACTCCCTTCTATTTCCAAGCGTTGCAGTTGTGACAGATCGCTAAAGGAATCATACAAAATTTATTTAAAACTATACAGCCTACCATGTTAGAGTGCGGCAGCTGTGACAAGTTACCAAAGGTTTCAGGGAGGCTACTTAATTCTGCACAATACCTCTACTCTAAATGTTGTAACTGTGACAGATTGCCAAGTATATAAGAAAGTGATTATTGGAATTTGGAAATATCGCCATCTACTTGCATTATTATCAAATCCCAAAAGTTATCAACAAGGCGGAAGGAAAGGAGAAAGGTGAAGTGCAAATACGTGACTTAAGAGAAGGAGAAATAATGTACAACTTTTCTTTTAAAAACTAGACACATTTCTGTTTGGCAGTGAGTTTCTAGAGACGCGCTCAAGTTGAAGTTTGGAAATTAACTTCACCACGATCAATGGAAAGCTCTTTATTTTGTTAATAATTGACAATATCTTATTTTCAACTACTGTAACTGTGATAGATTGTCAAAGAATCAAGCAGGTTATTTAAACCTTTGAAATTTCCTATTATGTTCAAACGCCACAGCTGAGACAGGATGATAATGAAATCAGAGAGATTATTTACATTTACACCCCTCCACAGTCTAAATACTATGACAAGTCATGTGAACCGTTCACATAAAGCCTCTAAGAAATATGATCTGGTGGACTCCGGTCTCTACACGTTCCTCTTAGCCTTCACATCACCGTAACCTTCAGTCCATGAAATTCTGACATTCCTATGAACAAAGATCTAATCTTATTGGGTTCCATGATTGATAAAGAGCCCTCGAATGAGGAATAGTTTAATCTAGACACTTCTTGGTGCTGTCTATGATGATCAGACATTTGGAGAACAACTCGTGATACCCAAAAGAAAATCCCTGTAATAAAATCAACTTGAAAATTTGGGCAGACTCCATTGGTGCTAACAACATGTTTAATTAATTTCTCAAGAAATCAAGAAGAGACCCACAAATAAGGAAGAAAGTTGTTCTTAAGAGAACCCGAGAAAGAACAGAGTAGAAATTGTGGGGCGGTGAAGAATTATAAACGGAGGCTTAACTATATGTCTTGCATGCATAATTTAATCAAAATCTCTAAACCTCCTATTGGTGTCTTGGACGATTTCAGAACACACATAAAGGGCTTGAAGACACGGCAAAAACCATGTTCCTAAAACTTTGCCAACTTCCATGCAGGAGACGTCAAAACAGTATTAAGAAAGAATAGCAAGGCTTCATCCCTTACCTTAGCCACGTCCTTATCACATCTGGTGGCACAAGATGCACTACCCAAGCAATAGCACGTAGGATCGAATTTGGAAGCATACA
>VDFB02058242.1:78782860-78854304 GCA_007258455.2 Sequoia sempervirens | reverse complement strand
TAGACCCCAAGCCTGAGAGTTGTTTGCAACTTGAAAAGGGAACAAAAATTCCTTTAAATACTTTAATTCCAACATCTCATATTGACCCTCTTGAGACCAATAAACAAGAAGAATAATTTGTGTCTAAATTGTTAGATGATGATTGGGGAACATTGGAATTCACACCTTCATTTATGGATGAATACATAACTACCCAAAAAGGAGATGAAAAACAGGAACAACCAATGGTTATGTCATCTCAAAATTTAGAATAATCTTCTCCCACCTCTATCTCATCTCCTTTGGAAGAAAACACAACTTACACAACAAATTTTGATGAGAAAGATTATCAACAACCACCCAATCCCAAGGAAATGGAAAGAATTTATGGATGCAACTTTACGAGCTTATGAAATAATTGGGATATAATGGTAAAGGATTTGGAAAACATGAGCAAGGAATTTGTGTCCCTATTGAACCTAATACACAAGAAACAAAGACTAGTTTGGGATATTCCAATTCTAAGACAACAAAAGCAATTCAATGACCATCGCTCAATATCAACACCATCACATGTAAAACACAAACCACACTTACACTAAAACATCTTGAATTTCTTGATATGAATTCCCCACCATCTTGGGAGTATGTTGAAAGTGATGAAGCCTTGAAACAAATGTTAGGTTCTATTGATAAACCATCTTCTTCCAAACGAAACGTTACCTGCGCTATGATAAGTTCCAAGCCACACAATACTGTTGATAATGAGAAAACCATGGAACCATATGCTCTTGAATCTCCTAAGTCAAATGCACTCCCCTAGGAGATACAATTGATAAACCAATGGATATAGAAGATAAAGAAAAGGTTATTAAAATTGGGAAGTGCCTTGATGATGATGAACAAGAGGAAACTACAATTTTGCTCCATGATTTTCCTGAAATCTTTGGTTGGAAATATTTAGATATGCCAGGAATAGACCCAAAGATAGTAACACATAACATTGTTCTTGTAAACAGCGCTAAGCCTGTTTGATAGAAGATCCAAAAAATGAATCCCAGATAGCCTTGCATGTTAAAGGAGAGCTTAAAAAACTCCTTGACGCAGGTTTCATTCACCCTATTGATTATTCTCCTTGGATCTCAAATATTGTCACAGTTGCTAAACCTGATAATTGTATTAGGATATGTACGTACTTTCGTGACTTGAATAAAGCATCCTTAAAGGACGATTTTCCCCTTCCTAATATTGACATGCTTTGTTGTCATTCATGGATGGATTTTCTGGCTATAATCAAATCTTTATCAACCCACAAGATCAATACAAGACAACATTCACAACTGTTTGGGGAACGTTTTGTTGGGTTGTGATGCCTTTTGGACTAAAGAATGTAGGTGTAACTTATCAACGAGCAATGACATTGATATTTCATGATTACATACATAAAATATTGGAAGATTATGTTGATGACATCCTTGCCAAGTCCTTAACACGACAAGACAATGTGAATGTCCTTTGACCAATTTTTGAATGCATGCATAAAGTACAACATGAGACTAAATCTGAAAAAGTGTCTTTGGAGTAGATAGTGGAAAAATTTTAGGGTTTATCATATCTCACAAAGGCATCGACGTGGACACAAAGAAAATTTATGTTATTGTAAGCATGTCACCTCCTAGGAACATCTCTCAATTATGCACATTATAGGGCCACATTCAAGCCATCCGTCGTTTTGTCACTTCTTTAGTCGATAGAACGTTACCTTTCACACATCTCCTCAAGAAGGATGTGCCTTTTGATTGGAATGAGGATTGTAAATAGGCCTTCGAGAGTTTGAAAGAATACCTTGCAACTCCTCCTGTTTTATAGCTTGCCATGCCAAATAAACCATTCATCCTTTACATCGCCGCATCTGCTCATGCTCTTGCAGCATTATTGGCTCAACAAGATGACAATGGAAAAGAACACCCTATTTATTACATTAGTCTAACTCTAATTGATTATGAAACACAATACATGCCAATTGAAAAAAAAAAATTAGCCCTTGTATTCGCTACTAGTAAATTGCGACATTATTTACTAAATGCTGAAATACAAGTTATGAAAAAATTTGATCCTCTCAAACATCTTTTTCACAAAACAGACTTATCAGGACGTTTAGCTAAATGGGTTATGTTATTGACTAAGTTTTACCTTAAGTTTATTTTACAAAAAGCAATTAAAGGCCAAGCAGGTTGGCCAACTAGTTAGTTGATGCTCCTTCTCCTTAGCGTTACCTAGCAATGACTCTTTTCCCGATGATAGCGTGTTGACAACACACATTTCTACATGTGAATTATACTTTGATGGATCCAAGTGTAGAACAAGCTCCGGTGTTGGAATAATCTTAGTTCTGACCAAAGGAAATCCTATTCCCTTGTCGTATCAACTCAATTTCCTATGTACGAATAACACGGCTGAATATGAGGCGTTAATTGTTGGGTTACATGCCGCTTCAATCATGGGTATCAAAGATATTAAGATCTTTGGGGACTCACAATTAGTAATTAAACAAATCAATGGAACATATCAAGCCAAACATGACAGATTATCCAAGTACAAAGATCTTATCATGCATTTTTTAGAGAAGTTTCAAACATAAATACCATTGATAACATCCCATGAAAAGATAATCGGCTTGTGGATGCAATGGAAAGTGTTGCCTCTCTTATTTCTCCCCAAGATCCTTCAAAATATTTCACATTCATAATTCACCCTATTATGAAACCTTCGATCGACAATAAGACTGAAGAGGTTTTAACAACAGATGAAGACAACTCGAGTGAATGGTATGATGCCATATTCAACTATTTGAAAAGTGGTACCTTTCCCAAGCCGACAACTAAAAACCTATGTTCTCATTTACAAAATCTTGCATCTAAATATGTCATCCTCGCAGATGTGCTATATTGAAGGTCGTTCAATGGTATCTTACTGTGATGTTTGAACAAATTTGAGATACCTCTCGCACTTCACCAAGCCCATGAAGGTGCTTGTGGTGGACATTTTGGAGGACAAACATTGGTTCAAAAACTTATCCATATAGGGTATTATTGGTGCCACATGGAATGCAATTGCTTTAATTATGTCCGCAAATGTCATAAGTTTCAAGAACATAACAATTTGCACCATGCTCTTGCTAGTGAAATCCAAACTCAACTTCTGATATGGCCCTTTGCGGTTTGGGGATTAGAAATTATAGGAAAATTTTCACCTCCTTCCACCAGACATACCTTTATTATCACTGCAACTGATTATTTTACAAAATAGGTAGAGGCCATTCCTCTTCAATCTACAACAACTAAGGTGATATGTCATTTCATTCTGGAACACATTATTGCTTTCTTTGGACTTCCTTTTGCATTAGTTTCTGATAATGGTACACCATTTACGAATAATGATGTGAAGAAATTTTTAGAGCCTTTAATATCCAACATCATTTTTTGAGACCTTATTACCCACAATCTAATGGTCAAGCTAAATCAACTAATAAAGTTCTTGAACAAATATTGAAGAAAACTATTAATAAAAATCATAGGGATTGACACACATAATTACATTATGCACTTTGGGCTTCTCGTACAAGTGTCCAATCCTCCATAGGAACCACACCTTATACTTTGTTCTATGGTAGTGAAGCAATCATGCCCTTAGAATTAGAAATCCCTACACTAAGAGTGGCTCTTCAAGATATTGTTGACAATACGCACTATAAAAAAAAATGATTACATTAGCTGGAAATGCTCGATGAACAGTGTAATAACATTCTTGAAGATCTTCAAGCTTATTACAAAAGGAAACATAATCATTACAACCTTAATGTTATCCCTCGATCCTTCCAAAAGGGTGACTTAGTTATGTCTTCTAATCAGTGCAACGTCAATGCCGACCCAAATGAACATGACAAGTTCAATTCTAATTGGTTAGGACCTTATATAGTTGACACAACTTTTGGAGCTGGTGCATACATGTTAACCGAAATCGATGGAACACCCCTTAAAGAACCTATCAATTCCACGCATTTGCATTGGTATTATGTCTAATCCCTTTGAATAGTGTGAATAATAAAGCAATATTGTTAAAGTTATGGAGTCTTATCCTATATACTTTCATATTGGTTTGTTCATGAAAAATAACTTGTGCGTCTGTCTTGAACACTAAAGTGATTATTTATGATGACTTTAGGTTTCATGTTATTCAATTTCATCTTGTGTGTTATGATAAGTTCAATTTAATTTAGCATAACATACCCAATCATCATGTTGTATCTAAAATAAAACTTCAGTATGTTTTAATTAGATCACATATATTATGTTAAATCATGACGACATTAATTAAAGTAATCTTACCAAGGTTCTTTAATTAATCACATTTCCATTTAACATTTACAACACATTAAGATAGCTCATAAAACATCGAAAACTTATATATATATATCCAATTTTTTATGTACATATCATCATAATATACAACATCACCAAGGTCTATGAGAACTAGACCCCTCGGGATTTGGTGCTCGCAATCCGGTACCCGGCCATCATGAGCTGATTATGTGTGATCATGATCGCGATCCCCCAAATCTAAGTGCAAACTCTAGACCCTATACTCGTCCAAGAGCCACATGACGCTCCTCTGCTTTCTGATCCCTCTTCGCCTATAGCTGTGATATCTTTGCATGCAATCTCTCCACCTCTGTTGGAGTCTAGGATGACTGTCCTGTGGTCTCGGCTTGACAGAGTCATCTCCTCAAACTCTCATACCCTGCTTGTAGCCTCGTGAATGGTCTCAGTGACTTTGGCTCCTCCTCCAGGATAGGTGGGGGCATGTAATCACAGTCCATCTCCTCCTCATCGATGGATGCAGGTACTATCTCTACAGCAGCCTAATGGTAGAACTCCCGCCAGTCTCTCGTCGCTCCTACAAGGTAGAAACATTCCACAATCAGTAAACATTATCATGATATATATATATATATAAATAAAAGCATAAGCACTAAATTACATGCATAAAATCAAATACCATCACCTATATTGTCAGTCAGTTGAGCAATCTCAATGTCATCCTATACCAGGGGCATGGATGTTGTGCTAGCCTTCCCTCGACTATGAGTACTGGTGCCTACTATAGTTGTTGCTCGTGACCTCATCATACAGATGGGAGAGGAATCTCCCCACTCATGTCTGTCCTCAACTCCTGCATCATCACTCTCACTCAGGGGTGGCTCCTCCTCCTCATAGTCCTCCTCCTCGTCCTCCTCATACTCATCCTCATCCTCCCCCTCTCCCTCCTGACCATCATAATTTGGATCTACATCCTCAGCATACTCCAAGATGATCAATCACATCAATAAATATATCAGCAGCCCTGTAGCATGTCTCCTCGACCCTATCCTCTCGGCCATCTCCCTCATCTAGTAATGGATCTGCATCTCCCACTGGCTCGTCCATCAGGAATACTGGTGTTGGTCGAGTCACTATCCACCACTCCTCATGCTCTCCTATGGCACCGACGTCATCTACGTCAAAGACTGGCGGCTGGTCATGATCAAAGTCATCAAAATCACTCTCGGCTACATGCTCGAGAGTGATTCACACTATATCACTCGATCTTTGAGAACTCCGTGTTGATCTCTTGCAAGAGAGTCATGCCCGAGGTGGTGTCTGCACCTGTCCAAAATATTGCATGACTCGATCATAGTAGAATGGTCATACTACATGGTCATGATGGCCAACCAAAAATCTATCCATCTACATCCTCCTCAACTATCTAGTATGATCTGGCCACTGTAGTGTCAGCTGGTAAGGTCTCCAAAGGACATTTTCCTCATCCAGTTGGTCAAATTGTACCCTCCAAAAATGAAAATCACCATACTACCATAGTCGCTGCAAAGGATAGTCAAACGCCCAAGGATACCCTACTGTTGTCATACATGGATAATTGACTGGTTTGGTGCATGTAATATGCTCAAGGCACCACACCTGTAGAAGCATGTAGTGCATCATATTTTCCACCTCCTAGAATACAAATTTCCCAAGGTCATAGTATAGATGTGCCAAGATACACCAACCCCAGGCGTATATTGTATGTTGCTCTTCCATCCCTCGAATCAAGTGGACTAGTCCTCCCTCGAGGTGTGATGCCTGCCCATCAGGGACAAGAACTAGTGTTATGGTGTGCATCATAATCTGTCAAACCACTGGTGCCTATGAATATAATAGCATAGACAAATCAATTCATCCTCTAACCCATGCATCATGAACGAGGTCCCATCTAGACAATACGTAAATCAGCCCTCTGCTCATGGAAGGTGTGGTCTCTGCAGAAATGTACTTGTTCTCCTCAAATCAAAACACGGAGAATCTGGTGTACATCCTCCAAGGTGATTGTCATCTCCATTTTTAGCAAATGAAAAGTACATGTATCTGCATTCCAATGCTCGCAGAGAGCCATCAACATGGCATCATGGTATCTCATAGGAGGCATAAGATATGCCCAATAGATGCCCACAGCCTAAAGATGCTTTGTCTCCTCTACTGATAGTATTGGAGCCAGATCTCTCAGGAAGCTCAACTATCGCCCTCCTAATCGCTACCATGATCGAGTGGGTACCTATCAAATTTACACAAATATGCTCTAAAACTCATCTAATATCTTTAATTTTTACAGTATTCATCATGCAAGTGTACTAAAGTCCATCTAGTGTGCTTTCCTAATGTCCCTAGACACTTTAGAACCCTTTTGGGACACTTTGGAAAGAAATGAGACACTTCGCGAAGAAAAGGGACACTTTGTGAAGAAACGGGACACTTTGCGAACAAAAGGGACACTTTGCGAACAAATGGGACATTGCAAAGAAAGGGGACACTTTGTGAACTTTTTTTCCAAGATCCTAAATTAACCTAGATATGCATAAAAATCATCAAATCATTGCAAAATCACTAAGCAAAGGTTGCAGAATCGACTTGAACCTCATGTTGATGCTCGTCGCATGCCACCTGATCCCAGAGAACGTCCAAACGTACAGGTGTGTATCCCTGTCTACTAGGCATTTTCCTATCTCACTCGTCCCTCTCAAGCTACAAGGTAAAATGAAATAGTAAGTGAAAAATTACTATCCTTTACCTCTTTTAACCTATTTTCATTTCTTTTTACTATGCATTAAATTGGGGTTTCTTCTATATTACGAGTTAATAAAGTACTTTTTCTTCAAAACAACATAATGGGAGCTAGGGAACTTTGTTTTCGACGTCGTTTGATGCATTGGAATCACGATTATGCACCCGACATCATCAAATGTCTATATTTATGTGACATGGTACTTGGAAATGTCCTACGATATTATATTTCTTGTTCGATGTGGCTAGATTGTTACCTTAATTCCACCTCTGTAAAGCAAGCAGAATCAAGGGGGGCATACATCTACCCTCGAATTTGATTTCTAGAAGTTAATCAAAAGGATTTTTGGAAAACTAAAGAATTTGTGTTGCAGGATGCAGTTCCTAATGTTGTGGTCTTGTAGATAACCACACTAGGGGCTTTATTCTCCCATCTTTTGAATGAGTATCCTTTTATGAAGTAAAGTGCACTATTTAGAGTCCTTTAGCTTACATATGCATGTAGATTCATATGGGCACTAAAGTGGGGGCTAACTATGGACACGAAAATTATACTTCTTTGCAAAAAGTACAATATGTGGCCTAATTAGGTCCTATTTTAGACACCTTTACATCAATCGCCCCTTAAAAACTGCATTTATAGGCCCCTAATGCTCATGATTTTAGAATTTAAGGTCTATTTCACTCACAAACCACTTAAGTCCCAACAAACAACATTCAAACCGCTCAAATTTTGTGAAACCCAGCTCAAAAATCCCTGGTGGGACAAAGTCGCCCAAGGTGGCAACTTAGTCCCTTTTGGGGTATTTTCCACTTTTGAGCAGGAAAAAAACCAACCTAATTCAAAGTTTTGAGGGATGTCGGCCTATGAAGTTAAAATAATGAGTAATTCAGTGTTAATTCCTATAAATACATGTTTTTAGGTCATTTTTCACATCTCCTAGTCATTTTACAAAGCAAAAATCAAAATTCAAGAGCAAAGTATCTTTCACAAGAAATTTCATTTGTCTTTCTATAGCAAAGTTGAAGCTTAAGGACAACAAACTAGGGTTTTTGTAGGTCTTCAAGCTCACTTTTTTTTTCAAGATTCCACATTGCAAAGGGTTGATTATGGATGCCTATGGTGAATCATGGAGAAATCTAGGTTGAGGAGATGCAACTAGCCATCAAATCACACCTAATGACTTGTTTTCAAAGTGATTCCATCTTCCATTTTCTCTCTATCTTCAAATTTAAGGTTTGCATAACATTTGAATGTCATTTCCATTCATTTGAAATGTTGTAGGGTTTCTTGGATTGAAGTCTTGCATCATTCAAGTACCATTTCCTTATCTTATTCTAGCACATTAGAATAGGGTTTTGTCTCATTTCAGCTTTTCTTAGTCTTAGACACACTTAAGGCTAGGGTTTTATGCAGATTTTATCTCTCACAAAGTTTAAATACCAACTAGGGGTTTGACGGAGGAAAACCCCCCATTAGAAATCAAATTATCTTCTATTTTGCAGGGTTTTTTGAAGATTCAGATCTGGATTCTTGTCAAAAAACAGAGTGCAGGTTTTGGGCTTCTGTTTCCACTTTTAGATTTTCAAAAAATCCAGAGTGGAATAAGTCACCCATGGTGGTGACTTAGTCCCACTACACTAATTTTTCAAGGATTTTTACAGTTTCAAGTACCCATTTGGCAGAAACAACTTTCTAGGTAGTTTCCTCAATCTAGGACTAAGTCGCCTAGCTTGGCGTAAGTGTCCCAGTTGGCTCAAAAATCAAATTTTCTAGAATTTTAGAGGCCTCTACAATCTCCAATCAGCTCTTCATCAATTTCCAAGTGCATATTTTTCATCTTTCATCTTTATTTTGTCATTTATTGCATTTGTTTCATCTTTCTGCATACCACAGTGTGTTTTCCAGCACCTTGCATTTCTTAGGTTTTGCATCATTATATCATTTTCTTTTTAGATAAGTGAATTAGTACATCATAATTATACATATTTCATCTCATTTACATTAATCCTGAGTGTAGACATTTGCATTATGGACCCCATTCCTTTCTCCTTTTAGGTGAAAAACCCTAGAAGGAGCTTAAAGCAATTGGGCAATCCAAAATCATTGTCCACAAGATCCAACTTAGAACGCCTAGACTCTTGAGGCACGTGAACAAAAGCCTCACAACCAAAAACCCTTAAATGTGATTTACAAAAGGATTTCTACCTATCAACACTTCATAAGAAGTTTTATCAACAAAAGTTGAACAAGGAAATCTTTTAACCAAATAATATGCAGTACTTACAACTTCTACCCAAAAGCATCTATCAATATTAGCACCACTCAACATGCTCCTATCTCTTTCCATTAAGGTTTGGTTCATTATTTCTACTACCCCATTTTGTTGAGGTGTATAAGGAGTAGTCTTTTCTCGAACATTACCTGCATGCTTACAAAACTCATCAAATTTCCTAGAACAGTATTCACCCCCATTGTCAGATCTCAACACCCTTATCTTATAATTCGTTTGCTTCTCAACTAAGGCTTTAAATTCCTTAAACTTAGTGAAAACTTCAGATTTTGCATGCATAAAATAAATCTAGGTGTATCTTTACACATCATCAATGAAAGTAACATAATATCTATATTTTCTAAAAGAGTCAACATCCACTGGTCCAAACACATCTGAATGAATGATCTCTAATAATCTCTTAGATTTATTAGTACACCATTAGGAAATGATGATCTATTCTATTTACCAAACACACAATGCTCACAAAAATTACTTTTACCAACAAAATAATCAGAAATACCATCAACCAACTTTTTATTCAAAATAGTCTTAAGACCTTTTTCACGTATGTGTTCCAATCTATGGTGCCACAACATACATGCATTTTCAGTGCCAATTACATTGGAAAAATTATAAAAAAGTAGATTCATTAAGCCTAAACAAAGTCCCAATTTGAGATCGTTTAGCTATCACCAAACTCCCTCTTACCAACTTGCAAGAAAACTTGTCAAATGTCACATGCATTCCAGAATCATTCAACTTGGATGTTGAAAGTAAATTTCTTGCGAGTCCTGAAATATGTAAAACATGATCAAGAGTTTTAACCCTTTCATCACTAAAACACAACTTTACCTTTCCCTTACCAACAATCCTCTTCATGTTGTTATCACCAATGAAAACTTCTCCCCCATCATAAGCTAAATATGAAGTAAACCACTCCTTGTGAGGAGTCATATGGTAGGAGCAAGCTAAATCAATAAGTCAAGCATCATCACTAATAGTGTTAGTAGAAATAAACAAAACATCAAAATCACCATATTTTGAGGAATTTTTTATGGAAGCATCTAAACTCTTTTTCTTGTTCCTACACTCCTTCATATGTCCTCTCTTACCATAATTCCAACACTTTAATATGCTCTTCTCGGGGGTTTTAGAATGTCCTTTAGACTTGTATTAATCTTCAAAGAAGTGCATCAATACAACAATCCTCTCTATAATTTGGTAGCACTTTGTCATCTTAACAACCTACAAAGAACTCATACTAAACCACCATCCAAAGGTTCCAATATATAGAAGTTTGTGGGAGAGAATACCACAAATGGTATTCGAAAAGAACAAGAAAAACCACCTAGAAAAACCCACACCCCCTTAATGAACAACCCATAAATATGGAATAAAATATGAAATTATCGCATGGCCTTTACATGGGCACCTAATCAAACTTGAGTGCTCCATAATTCTTTGACGGCTCCGACGGCTACATGCAAGATGATGTACCACCATGCAAACCTTGGCACCCAACCATTCAAGAGCATGCAAAGCATGCAAATAACATGCAAGGACATACACACTCAAGTGTGTTAGAAACCAAGATCTAATTGCAAACTAGAAAAATCACCTTCCACATAAGAGAAAAACGAAAAAGCAGAGATTTGCAAAATATGTGCAAATTGATATATTCGAAGTACAAAATATTACAAGAGATAATTTTCTTTATAAAAGAAAAGATGCATAAACCTAATCTTATCTTGAGCAACAAAATAGCTCAACAAGATAAGGATAAAACCTATAACTTAGGAATTAAATAATTACCTAAGTAAACTTATGTAAATGTGTAATTAAATATTAATTACACCAACACCCCCCCATAAGTGCAACTTAGGGAGAAGCAGATTATTATGCAAATATGAGTCCCAAAAACAAGGCCTGATCAGGTACTCATGTACAAATGCAAAGAGAGAGAAAACCCAGTGGGAAAAACCCCCCCTCAGAGAGATGAACTGCTACGAAGAAGCACTGGAAGAACTCTGATGAAGCAACACTGGAACCCCAAATCTGGCAAGAAAGGAAAGATACTTTTGTTTACAAAATACCATATCAGAATCACAAATGCAACAGCAGACCCGATGCCAAGGAACATTGGAAACTCGCATACCGGATCAACCCTGGAATCTGTAAGCAACAGTAGATGAAAGGATGAAAGGACCCATAATGATGACAAATCTGGAAGTTTTGTCTCTCGAAGCCAATGCCAAACTGAAACTAAAACTTCCCATAGGATGAGTACCATCAAGATTCTGGAACATTCACCATAAAAACATGGCCTCCAAATGAGAAATATCTGAACCAATGCGGATCAAGAACCATAAAATCCCAATGTGAAGTGTGAACCGAAGCAAACCAACGATATGTCTAGCTAAGCAAGAAAGAAGCTAAAAGGAAACAATAGGAAACCAGACAAACTCATGCGAGTTGTCACCAATAAATATAATGGATGCAAGAATCCCCCTTAATGGAACTTTATATCAGTTTGTTATTACAATACCCAATGATTGCAGAAAGAGATAATGCAAAACTACATAAACATAAGCAAAAATGCAAACCTAGTGCACGAAACAAAAATGAATGCATGCATAAAATAAGGTACACATATTCTATAAATGACCTCAGATCTGTATAGAGGCCGAAACCAGCTTTACAACGCCACAAAAATTGTGAAAAACGGATAAGCGAGTCAAAAGATATGCTTCCCACAGTGAAAACAGCAACATTTGACTTCCGAGGCTGAAAAAGGCATTAAAAAGGAAAAAACAAAAAATCACACCTGCACCATTGCGTAGAGCATTTAAATAGCTTTCTGACGATATCTTGTTTACAAAAAAAGGACATTGTATGCCCAAGTTACGCCCTTTTCTGTGAAAGTTGTCCAAAAAGGTTCAATTTGGCCCCCAGAAGCCCTCAGGGGCTAAAAAAATAAGGCCCCTGGTCGCATGTAGGACCAGGGTCTGGCGCGTTGGGACAGAGGCCGAAGCCCTCGGTCACTCATATGACCGGGGCTGGGGCTAGAGATCCATCGGGGTGCTAAGCCGAGCGCTGGTCGCCCATAGAACCCGACTGCTTTGTTTTAAGCCCGTGGGGGCTAAGGATCGACGGGGGCTAAGGATCGACGGGGGCTAAGAACGCAACCCGCAGTCGCCGATAAGACCGGGGTGGGCGCTACGTACCGGCGGGGGCTGGGAGCCCGGCGCTCCCGGTTCCAAATGTGACCTCCGCTGGCCGATTGAAGCCCTCGGGGGCAGATATGAAGGCCGGCGGAGCTGGAGGCTGAGTCACCGATGGCGGCGGCTACCCGGTGGTGCGGTGATGGCCGCTCGGTGGTGCAGTGGTGGCGCTGCAAAAATGAATTGGCCACGCAAAAAATACAAAGATTTTTTTTATTTTAAATTTTTTTCGTACTGCGTGCCTTGAAGACTGTGCCTGGGGGCTGTACGGCCCTCAGGTAAAAAAGTTTTGCCTCTCCGGACGAATTTTCCCAAATCGGACAAATTTTATATGAAAATGGGGTTTTTTGGGTGCTGTGAATCCAACGGCAAGGTTCGTTTGGGCCCAAAGTGCTCTAAAAATCAGGTGACCCCCAGATCTATCAAAAAAATCACTGAGCTTGAAACCCTCGCAGATCTGGCAAACAATGACCAAAATGAATGAAATAAAAGCCATTTCTGACTTTTTCCAACACTCTGAATCCAATGGAAAACCCTGATCTGATCCAAGACACTGCATAAAGATGCTCAAGGAATGAAACCCTCGAGGGACCTCAAATGAGCTCTGCACTATATTCCTCCGAAAAAGTTGAGAAGGGGCTGCAAATCGAGGCTCTGATACCATGTTAGAAACTAAGATCTGATTCCAAACCAGAAAAATCACCTTCCAAAGAAGAGAAAAATGAAAAATCAGAGATTTGCAAAAGATGTGCAAATTGATATATTCGAAGTACAAAATATTACAAGAGATAATTTGCTTTATAAAAGCAAAGATGCATAAACCTAATCTTATCTTGAGCAACAAGATAGCTCAACAAGATAAGGATAAAATCTATAACTTAGGAATTAAATAATTACCTAAGTAAACTTATGTAAATGTGTAATTAAATATTAATTACACCAACAAAGTGGTCCCAACCCAAAAAGTTGAATGCCCAAGAGGAATATTCTCTCGGGATTGTTGTGTAACTGCCACCATGATGGATCCACCTCTTTGAATGCAATTACAATTTCTCATAGGAAAATAAATAATAAATATTTTGTCCCTCATGTCCCCTACAACACTTTTCAAAGATTGTGGAGATGCATAAATCAAATTTGAATACCAATTTTAATGCCACCTAGGTATCCATGTACCATCTAAGAGTGTTGGAGATACATAGAATTTGCAAGGTTGACAAAAACTCAGTCCACATTATCACACTTGACATTATATATTACAAATACATCCATAGAAAACATAAATGAATTAAATGGAGGATCCAAGGCCCATGTTCTCGAGCTACACCAAGAGAACTTCTATGTGCTTACTAGCTTTGTGAGAGAATCTACAACATTTTCCTTTATGTTAACCTTCTCCAACAAGACTTTACTATTTTCTACCATCCCCCACATAAAGTGATATTGAACATCACCATGCTTAGTTTGATCATGGTACATGGGATTCTTGGTCAAATAGATAGCACTTTAATTGTTAGCCATTTTTGATAAACCTAAAATCAAAATTAATACTTACACAAAGTATTTGTAACCATATTGCCTACTTGAAGGCATGTGAAGTGGAAATATACTCTACTTCATTGGTGGTTAAATCAATAGTGGGCTACCTCTTACTCATCCAACTCGCTATACCACTAAACAAAAAACATATAACCACTAGTCGACCTTTGACTATCCATGTCACCTGCACAGTCTATGTCCACAAAGCTCTATATATACAATAACTTATCCACACCATTAGTAAAAAATGATAACACAAATAGTAATAAAAAATTGCTCGTAAATATTTGAAAACCCTCTTAACATAATTCTAATGCTCCTTGCCATGGTTAGACATAAACCTACTTAAAAATTTCATTGCTTAGTCATATTAGGCCTAGCTCAAATCATTGCATAAATCAAGCTACCAACAATGTTAGTGTAAGGAATGTTATATATCCTCAAAATCATCATATAATTTGAGTCATATATCTAAATAAATTTTAGTACCAACAAGAAATTGAATACTCATGTCTACAAAATGGTAGCAACATAATTACTCTAAACCAATATTTTTTGTATACCCAATCACTATCGATCTTCATACCAAGAATATATTTTATAGCCTGAAAATCCTTTAAAAAATTAAAATGTGCTAGAAATCTAAGTTTTGAGATCCCTAATTATCACTTTATTGTTAGCAATAAACAATATGTCATTCACTCCGTATCTGGAAAGGTTGCATAGAAACAACCCGCAAGCGATGGCTTTGTTTGGTAAAGCTTGGAACAACAGGGTTTTGAAATTGGGTGGAACAGAATTTGATGTGAATGAGGATTTTATAGCCAATATCACTATTTTTTCTACGGATGGAAAGAAGGTTTACAAAGACAAGAGGGAATCGTAGGCAGCCATGCAAATCTTTTTCAAAGGAAATGAAGCACAGGACCTTAAGTCGGCTAAGAGTGGTGGGTACCAGCGAAGCTCACTCAAGGTGCTTTGGGGGGATGTGGTTGAGGAATATTACCTTGAAGGTCATTTCTCTGAGGTAAATTCTTACCATTTTATTATGCTTAGTCATTTTTTCCATAAAAAGAGAATTTATTTTCCTTTTTATCTCTTGGTGTCATTGTATTATGGTTTGAAGGACCACAAAAGAAACCCCAAAAATTTGGTGTTGCATGTGGGGCTCATTTTATTAATTTTTGACTATGCCAAAGCTTTTGTGGTGTCTAAACCGATTGCTACTCCTAAGGGTAAGCAACATAAGCCGGTTGTGGAGTATGAAACGGTCTCTAAAGAGGAGTCGATTAGCAAGAAAGGGAAAAAGAGGAAACTTGTCCTGAAAGAGGAATCAGTTTCTAAGGAGGATGCAGACTATGTCCCAGATTCTCTTTCCTCCATGGAAGTGGTTTTGCAACCCCCTAAAGTGGGTAAGTCTGCGAATGGGGTGTCGAGCCCTAATAAGGGCTATGAGACCTGCAATGAGGATAATGTTGTTGAAAAGCTGAGTAGATGCCTGAAGGATAAGATTGAAATTGCTGGTGAGGTGTCCTCGCTCCCCCTTATTTTGGGGACTAAGCCAAAGAAGGATTTGGAAGTAGGTAGTAACAAGAAATTGGTTGTTAGGTTTGTGAGCCAGTTGTTCAAGATGCAAGCTACTTCTCCCCTTAAGGTGGCTAGTGGGAAGGGTGTTGTGGATTCCCTAGGTGTGGACTTGGATTTGTAGAAGAGAAGGAAGTTTTTTGTTGAGGATATTTCAGACTCTATTCAAAAAATCCAAATGTCGGTTGTTCCCGGTAAGGGTAAGTATTTTTGTGTTAGTCAGGACAAGGTAAGCTCCTCCCAAGAGGATGATGTTGTGGGTAAGGATGTTTTTAACTTTGACTGTGAAGATATTTCTGATGTTCTTGGGATGACTAGAGAGGGTTCCATTTTTTTGTTCAAATTATTTAAATGGGTGTTTCATGAACTTAACATGACCAATGTTAAAGTTCGGGGTGTGATGAGTAAAGCTGGCGAGTCTTCGGTTCAGAATTAGATTGATGAATTGTTTGACTCTTTGAATATTGTGGCAGATGAAACGTTGAAGATGAAGCAGACTCTTGAGGAAATAATTCTCACCCTTAAGGACCAAATGGAGAGGATTTGTGCTAATCTGGAGAAGGGTGGGGAGGGGACTAAATCTACGGTGAAGTTTGAGTCTATTGGCATTTCCTCTCCTTTCAAAAGTGCCAAGAAATGCAAGGAGATTGCTTCTGGTGAGGATACTAGTGTTGGTGGAAGGCTTATGGAGGAAGATGTTTCTGTTGATAAGGCTAGTGGTAAGCAAAATGTTTTGATTAGTGAGGTGAATGTGGGTGGGCCTAGGGCTAGAACATGAAACAAGACCAAGGTTCTAGCTGGGACTCCTATTAAAGATTCGTCTGAAGTCATGGATGACTATCAGAAGGTTGTGGCGAGCAACATGGAGGCTACTGATATCATGAAGAATATGTAGTGCTCCTACTTTTTTCCCTCCTTTTTGGATGCTATCACTTTGATGTTGTGTTGTGTTTTGGCTACTATATACTTTATGTAGTTATCTTTAGTTTCAGCTAATCTTTTTTATAAAAGGTTTTGGCCCCTTCAAAACCCATTTTTTACCTTTAATCAAAAAATATATATGTCATTCACATACAAAATAATGATTAAAATCTAATCATCAATAATTTAAACATCATAAATATAACAATCATTCTTGCTCCTATAAAAACCTAAACTTAATGCAAAGGAATCAAACTTCTAGTACCACATCCTAGATGATTGTTTCAAACCATACAATGAGAATTTGAAACTAAAAACCAAATGTTATTTACCCTTCACAACAAAACCATCAAGTGATCCCACACAAATATTCTCCTCAAGATCCCTTTGCTAAAAATTTGTCATAAGACCATTTCAATCTCAAAATCACAAGTTGTAGCAATAGATAATAGGAATATAATAAAGGTTAAATTAGTACAATAAGAGAGGAAAATTCATCAAAATCAACTCCCTCTCTTTGGGAGTAGCCCTTGGTCATCAACCTCACCTTATACTTATCTAATCATCCATATGCTCTAGTTTTTGTTGATAATGTTGCACAGATTGTTGCACCAAAAGATCGACCTTTTAATTCCTGATACAACCGTCATAGTTAATGAATCCACAAGAGGTAGTTAATCCATTTCATGAACCCAAGTGCTACGTTGCACAGCAGAAGGAGACCAAGGGCACACACCTTGCAATGACCCCCTAGCGCAAGCGAGGGGTTCAAACCAGTGACCCAGGCTCTGATAACAATTGTTGCACAAACAGTTGTCATTGCACCAAAAGATCAACATGTTAATTCTCGATACAACCAGGGTAAGTACACAAAGTTGAGTCCATGAAACGTGGAAATTTTTTCCTTAGCCAAAAAAAGGAAATCAGCATTGCAAAAATGGGATCCTAATTTTTATAAACAGGATCCCGATTTCTAAAAATTGAGATCCCGAGCCTAAATGCAAAACGGGATCCCGCTTTTTAAAAATCGGGATCTCGTTTGTTAAAGGGTCCCAAACCGACAGACGGGGAACGAGATCCCGATTAGTACGAAATGGGATCCAAATTTATAAAAATTGAGATCCCATTTTGTACAAATCGGGATCCCGTTTTCTAATGGTACTTTTTTTTTTTAAATGAACAAACTGCATTTTACCAGCATACGGGATCCCGAGTTGTGAGTGACAGCGACCTCCACAAACAGTCTCCAAGTACCTGTCCACCCCCATTTTTTTGAATTTTTTCATTTTTTTATTGAAATTGTCAATAAAATAACTAATTTTAGCATTTTTTTTAATTTATTTGACGTTTTAAACATTTTATTTCATGTTATAGTAGAAATGAGGAATTGTAGAAATAGATGAAAAAATGCAATGAAACCTGAAGATTTCTGAATAGAAATGAAAAAATGAACCTTGAATTGTATTTTAGAAACATAATTTAGCTTTGGAAACCTAAATTTCTCGATCAAACCAAAAAAATTTGTATTTGAAAACCCTAATTGAAACGAAACAAAAAAATTGCATTTCAAAACCCTAGAAATTGAAATGAAATAAAAAAATTGCATTTAGAAACCCTAATCAAGCTTTTGAAACGCTGAATTCAAATCAAATGAAAAAAATGAATTTGAAAACCCTAGTTTGAAATGAAACGAAAAAATTGCATTAAAAACCCTAATTGCTTAGAATTGAAACCCTAAATTGAATTAAACAAAAAAAATTGCTAAAACCCTAAATTGAAATTGAACAAATCATTTTGATTTTGAAAACCCTAATTTCGAGCTCAAGAAAATTCATTTGCATTGCTTAAATGTTTTAAATTTCATTTGCATTGTATGGAGAAAATGATATGTTAAACTTTAGTTTCAATGTTAAATTATAATTAGATTAGAAAACAATATGTTAAAGAATAGTTACAATTCATAAATTTTATCAATATTTGTTTGCAAATTTAGTTAGCAAATTCATAAATCCAAGTGTACAATCGATTTCCAATTGGAACTAACTTGCAAGTCCATTATTCCAAGGGCCACCCAAACTTCACCCTAAGTTCGCTAAACCCTAAACCCTGAATTGTAAAATCTAAACCCTTAACACTAAAGCATTCATTTTGTCTTAGGACCTTAAAATGAAATTCGGTTGCCTTAAAAACCCTCTGTTGTCACCATCCAGCAGAGCTTTTTGTAATTTTTTCACTTATTGGAACACATAGTATAAAACCTTTTGGTTTCTACAAGTTTATGAAGAGTGGATGATCACTCTTTATGACACCTACATGATCAATAGGGATCTAAAGCATTGGAAGAAAACTTTATTCTATTATATCCACAAGATAGGAGAGTGCGAGTGACGGTGATATGGGTTTCTTTCATTGGAGATACCTAAAATTATGTAGGTTCAATGTCAAGAATGGGTCTATTTGGTAGATTTATGAAAACTATTATGAATATCTAGAATACCATAAAAGTATAATTATAGCAATTCCAATTGGAAACACTTGGGTATTTATCATGTAATGCCCCGCCAAGCAACCCCAAAGGATACTAGTACATCTAACATTTATGACACCAATTTTTTTTTAAAGTACTAACATACATCATAATAATCATATATCACATGAAATGAAAACTAAACATGAACTACATATAACAAATCCCTCGGGTTTACATGACTGCATTATTTTTCACAACAACATTATTACATCACATGAAAGGTGAGTATACACCAGTAACTATAAGATAACATGGACATGGACAATACATTAATCAAGGATTACAATATTACAATGCCGCTTCCCAACATGAATGGGGAAGATACAATAAAATAGAATGATACATATGAAATGAAGGAGTACAAAGCTGCAATACTGGATCCAACTCTGGTACAACTCAGGAGTCACTGCAAGGTACAATTTTGCACTTCTCGATCGACAACTAGGAACCCAATGGGGTGCATAGCATGTTCCACCCAACCACGTGGACCCGAAGGCCCACCCCCCGTGCTAAGAGATGACAAGAAGGATCCCCAACAATAACCATCATACAAAAAAAGGATACAAGGCTTCACAACAAGATCCACAATAACATAAGGCAATCTCAACACAAGATATAACCAACACAAGATGTGCCCAACATAAGGAATAACCAATAAGGCATCAACATACAAATGCCAACATGTGCTTCCAAAGGCCCAAGAATAACATAGAGGGAAACAAAGCATACATGGTTGTTAAAGGAAGAGTGTCATCGCAATGTTGCATGGGTTACCCTAGTGAATCTTCCTAGGCCCCGACCCCCAACTTGGGTTACCCTGGTGACCTATTACGAAACCCGGCCCCACATGCAATCCAATGCGGCATCGATTATCTTTCATAAGGACAAGACAATGATTTTTCCATTCCAGGCCTTCTCAACTCATCTCAAGCCCATACAAGCACTTGAGCCATGAGTGAGGCATTCACTTATATCTTGTTAATGTGTGATTCTATCCAAAACCCCTAATTAAATATTAACGTTTTCACTTGATTAATAAACTTCCAATGAGTTACCCTAGGACCTCTTCTGGGTCCCGGCCCCCATTGAAAGCCACTCCCCTTATGAGCAACAAAACTCAAAAGACACTATTAGGGTAAGCCCCATGCACAACATATAAAGCCACATGATAAATTGCATTAAGCAAGGCAAACACCATCCTACACAAAATCTTCATAACGAAACTATTTTCAAGTGCAAGACTAAAACCCATAACATCAAATAGATCATACGAGCAATAGTTCACAAAGAACCAAAAGTGAAAGCCAATAATAAAGCAACACCTTTCTTTCCCTTTCTCTGGAAGACTGATAAATCACTAAAAACAAGGGTTTCCCTACAAGGTGGCAACAAAACTTGATCTCAAAATCAACATCAAATTCAAAGCCAAAAACAACCTCCATAAATATATTCATCATAAACTCCAAAATTACACACAAAATTCACCACAAGAATACACTAAATAACCATCTTTAATAAACACTCATAGGTACATGAATGTGGTATAAGAAGTTAGATATTCCTAACTTGGCTTTCAATGTTCCTAAGTTATAGAGTTTCGCTTCTAAATTTCAAACTTTGACTTTGGAATAAAAATACCCTATTATATCAAAGATACTATGCACTGTTAAATTACTCTTTCAACAATAAACCTTCCAATGCATAACTCCAAATAAATTAACTATTCAATCTCCATAATTTAAAGTATGCTCATGTTCTACATTTCCAAATAGTGGTCAACTAGACGCTAAGAGAGAGGATCTGATTTCTAAATGCAAAATCTATCATATAATCCTAACTTCCAACAATATTCCCTAAATCCTTTTATAAGCATTCTTATGCATAATAAAATCAATAATAATATCATATGATCTCAATATGGAAAAGTTCACAACTCAACTAATTCGAAGATGGGAAAAGAATATCCCTCCAAGGTCCATTTAAATTATCATAGACTAAAATACTCTAAAGTCATAATCTAACTTTCTCTATTTCGATAAATTTCCTCCTTTATTTAGGACAAATCTCATAATGTTTAAACAAGATGACTAAATACTTGCGGTATCTCATAGTCAAATGTTATGTAACTGTTATAACAGTCAGAAACAACCAGAAAACAAACGCATGCAAAACATGAACACCACCAATCATATATATTGAACAATGGAGGAAACTAAAGGCGAAGTCACAGACTCAAGAATGCATGCAGATTATTGGTTCCACTATAGTTCACTTAATTCAATAATGGACTCAATTATTCTAACTATGCCTCTGAATACCACTTAGCCAGTGCCACCTACAGGAATCAATCCAAGCTACAAATGGAACTCATTAAATTTCCATTCGAATCTCTCCTCTAAACTTTGATACAGAAATAAACTTCTAAACCTTTTGGAATAGGCACTTCAGCTAAGATAGATTGTTAATGAATCAAGGAGATTATTTAAACCTTGACATCTCTCCATTTTCAAGTGCTACAAAAGTGACAAGTTACCAAAGGAATCAGAAAGGAAGTTTTAAACCTCTACAGACTTTATGTTCCAACATAGAATCAGTAAGAAACTTCTATGTGATAGGGAAGTTATTTAATTCTATACACCCTACCACGTTCAAGTGCTACTGCTGGGACAGATCGCTCAAGGAGTCAGGGAGCTTGTTTAACTTCCACTCCCTTCTATTTCCAAGCGTTGCAGTTGTGACAGATCGCTAAAGGAATCATACAAAATTTATTTAAAACTATACAGCCTACCATGTTAGAGTGCGGCAGCTGTGACAAGTTACCAAAGGTTTCAGGGAGGCTACTTAATTCTGCACAATACCTCTACTCTAAATGTTGTAACTGTGACAGATTGCCAAGTATATAAGAAAGTGATTATTGGAATTTGGAAATATCGCCATCTACTTGCATTATTATCAAATCCCAAAAGTTATCAACAAGGCGGAAGGAAAGGAGAAAGGTGAAGTGCAAATACGTGACTTAAGAGAAGGAGAAATAATGTACAACTTTTCTTTTAAAAACTAGACACATTTCTGTTTGGCAGTGAGTTTCTAGAGACGCGCTCAAGTTGAAGTTTGGAAATTAACTTCACCACGATCAATGGAAAGCTCTTTATTTTGTTAATAATTGACAATATCTTATTTTCAACTACTGTAACTGTGATAGATTGTCAAAGAATCAAGCAGGTTATTTAAACCTTTGAAATTTCCTATTATGTTCAAACGCCACAGCTGAGACAGGATGATAATGAAATCAGAGAGATTATTTACATTTACACCCCTCCACAGTCTAAATACTATGACAAGTCATGTGAACCGTTCACATAAAGCCTCTAAGAAATATGATCTGGTGGACTCCGGTCTCTACACGTTCCTCTTAGCCTTCACATCACCGTAACCTTCAGTCCATGAAATTCTGACATTCCTATGAACAAAGATCTAATCTTATTGGGTTCCATGATTGATAAAGAGCCCTCGAATGAGGAATAGTTTAATCTAGACACTTCTTGGTGCTGTCTATGATGATCAGACATTTGGAGAACAACTCGTGATACCCAAAAGAAAATCCCTGTAATAAAATCAACTTGAAAATTTGGGCAGACTCCATTGGTGCTAACAACATGTTTAATTAATTTCTCAAGAAATCAAGAAGAGACCCACAAATAAGGAAGAAAGTTGTTCTTAAGAGAACCCGAGAAAGAACAGAGTAGAAATTGTGGGGCGGTGAAGAATTATAAACGGAGGCTTAACTATATGTCTTGCATGCATAATTTAATCAAAATCTCTAAACCTCCTATTGGTGTCTTGGACGATTTCAGAACACACATAAAGGGCTTGAAGACACGGCAAAAACCATGTTCCTAAAACTTTGCCAACTTCCATGCAGGAGACGTCAAAACAGTATTAAGAAAGAATAGCAAGGCTTCATCCCTTACCTTAGCCACGTCCTTATCACATCTGGTGGCACAAGATGCACTACCCAAGCAATAGCACGTAGGATCGAATTTGGAAGCATACATTGCATATTCCAAATGAAATAAGCAGACCAGGAATATGAATTCAGGCCACAGTGATTTCTCTCCTCGTTTCCCTTCCAACCTCCCCTACGATCCGTGCCATGATACCATCCAATTTTCTCTCCATCCCAAGTTGAGATCACCCCCGAATTTGTTAGAAAAAAACTTCCACTAATAAGACCTACACGCTTCATAAAACTGTACTAGTTGCATACTAGCATTAGGGAAAATTTACATAAAAAATGGGCCTCCTAAGGATGACATCATTAGCTTTTTAAGTTATCAAAAATCAACTAAAAGATGACATCAACCTGTACGGTGACATCATACAAAATAAAAATAAAATTATTTATTTTATAAAATAAAACTTTCTAAAATCTTATGAATTAACTCATGATGGTTAATTGGGGCGTCGGTCCTAGCTCAGTTGGTTAAGGTGTTCCCTGTAGCAAGGCGCCCACCATGGGTTCGACTCTCTGGCGCTCCCGTGGTACCGGTTGGTGTGTCCTGCCAGCACTGCCGGTCACGGTAAAAAGTTTACTGGCGGTGGGGGGTTATATGGGGGGCCGTGCTGCACCCGATTCCCCTCGTTAAAAAAAAAACTCATGATGGTTAATTTAACTCCACATATCCTATTCTATCTCATTCATCTTTCTAAATATAAAATATTCTTTTTGTTTTTTAGATTTATATTCTTAAGTTCTATTATAGAAATTTTTATATTTTCAAAAAATATTTTCATTCTTTAAAAAAAATATAAAAAACATTTAAAAAATTAAAAAATCATTTATTAAAAATTAAAAAATTCTTTAATTATTTTTTAATAATTTCAAATATTTTAATATTTAAATGTTTAGCATCTAAATATTCTAATATCAAAATTTTATTATTTTAAATTTCCTTAATTATTTTTAATAATTTCAAATATTCTAATATTTAAATGTTTAACATCTAAATACTCCAATATCAAATTTTTATTATCTTTAATTATTTTTAATAATTTCAAATATTCTAATATATAAATGTTTAGCATCTAAATATTCTAATATCAAAATTTTATTATTTTAAATTTTTCGGTGGCCTTTTATAAGGGTACACTCACTTTATGTGATGCACTCCTCCTTTTAAGGGGGAGCGCTCACATTTAGTGGGCCCCTTATTATTTTAAATTTTTTTTAAAATATATTTTTAACTTTTAATATATTTTTATTTTAAAAATATATATTTTTAAAATTTTAAATAAATATATTTTAAAATTTTAAATAAATATTTTTAAATTTTAAATATATATATATATATATATATATATTTAAATATATTTAAACTTTTTTTTTTTTTGGAAAGAAGACCGTTTAAAAGATTACTTTCTTTTATGCTAATTTTCATTATCTTTTACTTTGCCACTTTTTAAATAATTAAAAAAAACAAATAATCAAGAAAAGAAAGTGAACTCGACTTTTTTAATAAATTATAATAGAAATATAAGTTACCAAACTTGAGTTTGAGTTTTTAAATAAAAAATAAATAATGAAGTGAACTTGAGTTTGTAATAAATTATAATAGAAATATATGTTACCACTTTTAAAAAATCATGGACTTCAATTTTTTAAGGAATTATAATATAAACGTGTGTCCCCACTTAACTCATGTAGTTAAGTAATTTATACTTTTTATATTTAAATAATTTGTATTATATGAGATAATTTTTTCTTTTTTAGAGTTCCTTACGAGGCCCATTTTTTATGTAAATTTCCCCTAATGCACCTCCCAAAATTCCACCTCCCCAATTGCTCTCCCCTTCTCTCCCCATCTCCCGCACAAAAAGCCCTTAACATTATGTTGTAACCGACCCCTCTATAAGTTTCCCCGAGATATTTTCATGATTCGCAATAGAAAGAGATATTTCTTACGCAGTACATGCAAATTTGTTTTATTTCAGTTACAAAAGAATCCCCATAAAGCATTCCATTTCTTCTATTTAAAGCAAATAATTAATTTGCTATTACATGCATATCCGCAACTACCAGCACCTTCCTAAAAATAGGTTGCTACTAATACAGGAGAATCTCCCCCCTTTTGTATGTGCTCACTCTCTGCCAACACATCTATTATTCAATTATGTAAATGCTTCTATAAACTTATTCTAAAGCCTTTTTCTTCATTTGAAATTAAATACTAATTTTAATAAATATTTTCACCTTAATTTATTTAATCCAAATAAATTATTAATAATATTCTATTTAATCAAAGAATCAACAATAAAACAATTTAAAATCAAACGATACCCTTCCTCCCACAATCGAAAAACAATACGACAATATCACAGACGGAGGGACACTAATCAATCACATTATTCACAGCATGCTATCAAACAATTATCTCTAAAGGAGAGACCAAATCACATACGGCTTCATGGTCAAGACGAAGTGCAGAGGGGGTATTACATATCATATGAAATTTTAGTAAGGTGTCTATTATAGGAGAGTTGATAATACATGGAAAGAGGTTTGTATGGGAATATATGTATTAAGAAACACATACCATGACCTCTGTAGGATTTTTAAGATGTGATCCTAGATAATAATCCACCCATCCTTGCATAATGGGTTATTTAGCAATTAAGGGAGATGATAACCAAAAAATTACCTATATATTGATACTATATAGATGGATGTGGAAGGCTAGAAATGCATCAATAAGGAGACCAAGATGGAACCATTTAACACCTAAGGCACCTATTACATGGGAAAGGGGGGAGTTACATGATGATAGGTTGGAGGAACTAGGCTATTATTACAATAGAGAGAGGAGGAGGATTCATATTATGCTCCTATAAATAAGAGGTAAATTTAGAAGATTAAGAGAACTCTAATAACAAAGGAAATAATTCTATAGAGGGAGTGAGTGGGATTGTTGAAAAGATACAAGGAGAGAGGCGAAGGTCCCAACACCTACATATAGTCCTACACGAAATACACCAATCTAGGTACTTCCTAGAAGGATCAAGATCCATGTGAGTAGCCTCTTTTTATTTTTGTATCTTCTACATATGTATATTTATTTCTTTATTATGTGATTAAAATTATGTATGATATAATTTATTAATAAGTGATTACAAGTATAATTATTAAAATATTTTATATTTATTTTGATATCCCCTAATGTAGGGGGAAATTTTTACTTGTTTTGATACATGTATATTATTTTTGCGATATGCATAGATTGATTCGTTTTTAACATGATACTTTTTTTTATTAGAGGGGTAAACACTTTTGACCCAGAGCTATGAACCAATGAGGTCACAATATGACTAAATTTGGACCTCACTAGACATAGATCTCCTTAAGCCATCCTATCACCCTAAATCGTAAATTGATGTCTTAAGGGTTCCTAATATGACATTTCTTAAGGGGGTGAAAGAAGTTCTCAAAATTTGGTGAAGTTGCCCAAGGCAACCAAATTTAACAATAATAAGATCGTGCAAGATTATAATATGAATGAGATTTCATGATCTAGGTTGGTCAATTGAAACAAGAGCTATCTCAATGAACTGTTCCACAAGAAAATGTTCTTCACTAACTTGCAAGTTCATTATACTCCAAGGGACACCAAAACTTCACCCTAAGTTTCGTAAACCCTAAACCCTGAACTCTAAAATCTAAACACTAAAGCATTCATTTTGTCCTAGGACCTTAAAATGAAATTTGGTTGCCTTAGGCAACTCCAAATTTCATTCCCTTAAGCCATGTAATTTTGTCGTAGGATCTTACTACATAGATCCCCTTAAGCTATCTTATTACCCTAAACCCTAAACTCTAAACTCTAAACTCTAAACCCTAAAGCCGTCATTTTTTCTTAGGCTCTTAATGAAATTTGGTTGCCTTGGGTAACTCCACCAAATTTTATTCACTTGAGCTATGTCATTTTGTCCTAGGACCTCACTAGACATAGATCCCCTTAAGCCATCCTATCACCCTAAACCCTAAATCGATTTCTTAAGGGGATCAAATAAGTTCTCAAAATTTGGTGAAGTTCCCAAGGCAACCAAATTTAACAATAATAAGATCGTGCAAGATTATAATATGAATGAGATAAATCATGATCTAGGTTGATTAATTTACAGTTTAGGGTGATAGAATGGCTTAAGGGGATCTATGTCTAGTAAGTTCCTAGGACAAAATGACATGGCTCAAGTGAATAAAATATGGTGAAGTTGCCTCAGACCTTAATGAAATTCGGTTGCCTTGGGCATCTTCACCAAATTTTATTCACTTAAAAGCCATGTCATTTTGTACTAGGACCTTACTACATAAATCGCTTTAAGCCATCCTATTAAACCCTAAAACCTAAATCCTAAAATCTAAACCGTAAACCCTATAGCATTCATAAATTGTCCTATATTAATAGTTAATTGTATTTTCATTCAAGTAACATGCCTTAGACATAAATGAGGCTTACATATTTTATCATTTGTATTCAATTAGGTCATTTATATTGAATGGTTTAAAGGTATTTCCTAAACATGTATCTTACATTTTGAAATTACAAATCTAATGCAGGTTCACTCATATCTTAAAGATCACATGGATCGATTCAATAATATTCGCAATCCACCTCCATGTCATCCATCTCCACCACCTTCACCTCCACCTCCACCCACTCCACCTCATAACCCCTCACCTCCACCACCTAAAATTGATGGTGCTCGTTTGCAAGCATGAATCAATGCCAATGTTAGAACCATCCAAGATCAAATCAACATTATTCAAAATGAAGAATGTGTCGCACCACCTATATAATTGATTTAAGAATAATGTATGCATGATATTTAGTAATTATACAATAAAATATAAAGTTTCAAAGTAGGAAAACATGTACATTTAATGAACAAAATATATAGAATAATGATTTTGATACATAGAATACATAGAGTATGTTTAATTTGTAAGTATGTATGTACATATATGTCATCTCAAAACAATGTTTACAAAATTTGGATATGCCATCTCAAGAACATCTCAAACTCATGCCCAGAATGTAGTAGGTCTTCACACCACCTGATATCAAAAAGGTACAAGCAATATCAATGAAATCATCAAAACATACATATTTTAATTTATATAAAACTATCTATATGTACACAACTCAAGTACCTGCATTTAAAAGTATTCCACACATGTGTGTAGGTTGAATCCAGGCATCCTCTCCTTTTTGTTTCAAAGTATGAGATCAATTCAATGATGGCTTAAGGATACAAAAAAGGATAATAAATCAATTTTAACTATTAATGTACAAGCAATATCAATATGCAATCGAAACATGTATTTAAATATAATTTAACTAATAATTGCCTATTTTTACCAAGTATTCCATGTTGTCTAGGTTGAATCTGCATGGACTAGATCCTTTTTGTGATTATGCCTTAAGGATCTATAAAAAGAAAATTTAAATCAATTTCAACTAATAACACACTTAACCAATATCGAAACATGTATTTAATGTATTTAAAAGGACAATATAAAACTAAAACTATATTTACCTGTATTTACTTATTCCATTGTACCATCTGCATCCTCTCTTTTTGCAATGCATCTATAATTGCCTCATGCTCTTCCATAGAAATTGTCCATAGTACTTTATTTGAAAGTCTTCCACGATACAAATCTAGTTTTATATTTGTTGCCACCACCAAATGTGAATAATGTATAATCTTTTTGTGTGTTTCATAATCTTCGAATGCAGGTAGACCATTCTTCCTTGTCAGGTATTTTCGTAGCCAAGTGCCAACAGTCACCACCGATCCTATTGGAAAACATGAAAACCATCATCAAATAAGTTCTCAAAATTTTCTTAAGGGGATCAAAGACTTGTTCTAAAAAATTTCTTAAGGGGATCAAAAACTTGTTATCAAAATTTGCTTAAGGGGATCACTGTACCTGTTGGATAATGATAGCCATCATCATCTTCTCGAGGTTCTATTAACTTATGTTTAGTTTTCACACAACGAGCCAACCAATATTTTGGTTTCTCTTCATTCCCCTCAGGTGCAACAACATACACATGTCCTACAAACAAAATTTGATTTAATAACTTGCGCATATCCATATAAATAATTTAGTATTACAAAATAACTTAATAAAGTGAAATAAAATGAAATAAATTGAATTAAAATTACCTTCTTGTACAAGGTCTGAAACATGGTCATAGTCTTCAGATGCAAACACTTGATCATTTTCTTCAATAGTTCTTTCATATTGATCATGTGCTTGTGTAGGTGTCAACAATCTTTGCTCCCACTGTTCAACCCATTCTGTATTTTCACATGCTTCCCAATCTTCTAAGATACAAAACTAGAAAAAACATGCAAGCTCCCTTGTTCAAATAGTCCATTTGCTTGTTGTCGAACTCCTAAATGAATGCCATTTAGTAGATCCATTGATTGTCTCACAGTCAACTCTAGGTACAATGTTCTCTTCTTCAACCAACCAAAAGAATTGATGAACTGTAGAGTACTCACTCGAACCAGGTGTAGATAATATTTTATTACACCAATCCACAATCCCACATGCATCTTTAAATTTTACTGCATCCTCGAATTTTAATTGCTCTCTAGAAGAATTCTTTTGATATACGCACCAACTCCATCATGTTCTCCTTTACCATGCCCAGCTTCAAAAAAACTCCATATATGTTGGACATTAAGTTCCTTGTGAACCCTACTTAACCAATAGAACATTCGAGCATTCTTGAACTGCCCTGTACAATTATCTGACCATATGAGGTGTTCTTTCATCTGGATTCCTATTTCTCTTAAATTTCTATAAAATATAATGAAACGGTATTGAACAAACTCTAACAAGTGTAATCGATTGTCACTCAAATAAAAATGATACTACCTCAAAAAATTTCTATCATCCTTAGTGCTATCATCTGCATGTCTATAAACAATATAGACAAACATAGCTACTTGCACTGAATTATAATACTGTGATTGAATTTCCTCTTGCGGAGCGAGAGTATAATTCTCTACAAAATCAACCACTCAAAGTATAGTACCAATTGGAAATGTGTTTCTACATGCACGAAATTGGCCATCAAGCCATCGAGCATGTTCAAAGTGCATGACATATTTTGGTACAATTTTATTCTTAAATTCACTCATGAATGCATGCACACTAACTTTTTATGTAACTAAATCACAACGCTTTCCTATTTTTCCATCTTTTAAAGAATAGTGAACATTCTTAAATCTTTTAACATCTACTAATTGTTGTCCAAAATCATTATCAACACTTTCATGCATACAAATTCTTAAGAATGAAAGATTTCCACAATTAATGCATTGTCTAGAAATACAAGAACTTAAATAAAATAATTTCTCATTAGATCTTTCACAAAACAAACTTGAAATAAACTCCCTTATTGCTTCAGGTGGCATATTAATTCCACACTCCTGTATAATCATGTTAGTATGCAAGGTACAACGTATATATCGAAAAACATCATAAAAATAACGAAATTGAACATGCGTTTTACAACAAGATATTTGTTGCTTATTAATTTTTACATACCAGGGTTTACATTTTTCAAAAGACCTTTGACTTATTTTAATATTACCAGGTAACATTGAATCACCACAAAATTTTCTATAAAATTCAGTTTGTATTGTATCTAATAGGTGTTTTGGGTGAGGATCGCGAACTTTGGACCCCACCCTTAATTTTAAAACATCTCTAGCATTAGATGAAACCCTAGTATTATCATGCCAATATTTTTTGATCAAAGATTTAATTTCAACATCCAATTTCATATCAGACCTCAGGAGTCAACCACTGAAACTCCAACATTGGTTGATAGGATCATTTTCTATACTTTCTCTTCTTTTTGTCGCTCTTAGCAATGTTTTAGGATGTATTTTTAAAGCTTCACTAATATTGCTTACCATTCTTTTATTCAAAGTTGCTTTATTAACTATAGAAGTTATAGCTCTTCTTGCTGCATTTTTATCTTTAGATCAACTATTTTTCCCAATAGATTGAATGGAACTAGCAACAGTAGACATAACATGTTTTAATGATTGATCTTTTCTTTTTGGTCTAACATAAAATCCTAACCTTTTAATTACTTTCCTCATTTTTTGCATTATCATCAATTGCATCATTAGTTGACATTGAAATGCAATTTTTTTACGATAAAAGAATTTGTTGTATATTCTATTTGCATGTGTTCTTATTTGCCTCCAAGAAATTTGTCCAGGAAGATTATTGAAAACACCACTTCCAATTTTTAAAAAAGGTATTTTCATTAAATTCAACATCACGTTCTATATTTTCATCTTCATCTTCATCTTCATCTTCATCTTCATCTTCATCTTCATTTTCATTTACATTTTCATCTTCGTTTTCATCAACAAAATGGTTTTCATTTTCATTTTCATCAACAAAATAGGTTTTGTTTTCATTTTCAACAAAAGGATCATTCTCATTTTCATTTGCAACAAAAGATTTTTCTTAAATTTTGTTTTCAACAAATTCTATAAAAGTTTCATCTCTCTGAATATCATCAATGTCAACATCATTAAGTCCAGCATCTTGTAAAACTTCTACATACAAATTTACCATTTCACTAACATGTGGATTTGAAGACGTACCTGGATTTGTGCATATTGAAACATTCTCCATAGCATTGAAAGAGGGATTTGAAGACATAGTAGGACTTGTTTGTATAATCATATTCTTCTCCAAATTGACTCCTTGCAAATTAGCTTCATCGACAACCATGGTATCCTCAATTTTTTCATCTTCAATAGTTGTGGAATTGGATGCTCCACCATCATTCATTGATTTAATTCTCATTCTTCTTTCTCTTTGTCTTTGTCTCTCCTCTCTATTTTCTTCAACTTCTTGAGGAGTCAATGTCTTCCTTCTCTTATTATGAGCTTTATCTCCCATGATTATAAAATTATCAACCACAAATGAATGTCAATAGTGAAATTCTTCAAAAAATTCAATCCAAATTGGAAGTTGAAAACCTATTAGGATAAAATTCTTCCTCTTGTGTTCCTCAAAACAAGTAGAAAACTAGTACAATTCCACTTTAAAAATTGTTTTCTTCATGCCTCCTTTGAAAAATTCAATCCATATTGCAAGTTGAAGATCTTTTGTTCCTCCAAACAAGTACAAAACTAACACAATTCCACTTCAAAAATGGTTTACTTGATGCCTCCTTTGAAAAAATCAATCAAAAATCAAGTTCACCACCTGTAAATAAAATAGCTCAT
This sequence comes from Sequoia sempervirens, assembly GCA_007258455.2. Lineage (NCBI taxonomy): Eukaryota > Viridiplantae > Streptophyta > Pinopsida > Cupressales > Cupressaceae > Sequoia > Sequoia sempervirens. Next base: position 78,821,768 of record VDFB02058242.1, on the reverse strand, counting down.
GAAAAATAGCTCAATTTTACTGCTCTCGGCCGTACATGTGAAGTTGCAGACTTCACAGTAATTTTTGACAGTAAATTTAAATAAAAGAAATTGGATCCCGTTTATAAAATGGGATCCTGCTTATTAAAAACAGGATCTCATTTTATAATCGGGATCTCGTTCCCCTATATTAAATATGGGGACCATTGAAAGGGAAACGAGATCCCATTTATAAAACGAGATCCTGTTTCCCTTTCAATGGTCATGGCATTTAATATAGGGGAACGGGATCCCGTTTTTAATAAGTGGGATCTCGTTTTGTAAAGCGGGATCCTATTTTCAAAAATTTGAAATTGGATTTGCTTTGTGGTCGAGTTTTTTCCTTGTATTTTGGTTCGGGAAAAGCATTGGGAATCTGAACCTAGGCCTTCAACCTAGTTTGACCTGCAAGTTGAAGGTCCTAACAATGCTAGAGAAAAATACCGAGTTTGGACATATGGCTGATGACTTTTTTTGTAGAATTTTTTGACGAAATTAAAACCCATTTTAGATGAGACAATGCAAATTCGAAATATGTAATTTTTTTACAATTAGATTATTTTTTCTATTTTTCAATTAATTTCTAATAAAACTGGTCCATAAACTTTAAATATCAAGGTTTTTTACTATTTTAATAACTTTTGATCAACATAACATTTTGACAAACGGATTGCACGAGAACAAACTTCAGACAATTATTTTCAATTTTTTAAAAAAAATCAAAAAATGATAAGTTTAGGTCATCTTATGCGTGTCGTACACGATTTTTCAAAACGACAAATATGCCTAATAAAAATTTAACAAAAAAAAAAAATTCAATAAAAAATTACAAAAAAATATTGAGAACAAGCTTCAGTGAGTCACAAATCTTTTCCCAAAAGGATTTAGAAAAATACGATAATTTAGGTCAAAATATGGATGTTGTACACGTGCATGGTATGGTAAAAAAAAAGTGACTTTTAAACAGTGGTTTTTAGAAACGCCTATTGAAACTCAATTTGTACAATCTAGGTATTGAAATAAATTGCATATTTGGAAACTAGACTTTGAGTACTACATTTTATGATTAATGACTTTTTTGAAGATTTCATTTCTAAGTGCTTCAAATTTTAAGGTCAAATGTGTCAAATTCTGAAAATCAGGAAAAACACTTCCACTTTTTGGCCAAAAAGTGGACTCAACTTCTTGCCAGCACCCACCACCAGAATTAATGAATCCAAGGGAGGAAGTTAAGCCATGTCACAAACCCAAGCGCTGCATTATACCACACAAGGAGACCAAGGGCACACACCTTGCAACATATACACCCACTTGCAACCAAAAAACTTTCTTCCCTCGAGCAAATTCTTAGGATCCTTGGTATAACAACTATTTAGGGCCATCATCTCCTCCAACATGGCTTGTACTCAAGACTCGCTATCCTTTGAAGTTAGAGCCTCCCTAAAATATATAGATTCATCATCAACGCCTAGTAAATCAAATACACAACAAAAATCTAGTGGGATATACCTGTCAACTAGATTTCATTATCTTAAGAATCTCCTCAAGATAAGAGTAAGGGGATCTACCTATTCTTTTGCACGCTCATTGTACACATCCTCATCTAAAATCTCATCTAAACTCTCATCTAAACCATTTTCTTCCTCTCCATCTTTGATCGTTTAATTTATTTTTCTACATGTGCACCTTCCTACTTCTAACCTTAACTTCTTAAATTGCATTTTTTTCTTTCATTTTTTTCTTTGTTTATTCATGAACTAAGAATGCTCTTAACTACCTAAAAATCACCTTTGAAATAAATTTTTTTTGGGTTAGTAGCTTCTAAAACTTCTAACTTTTTACATTCTTACCATTCCCTATGAAGATACATTTATGATATTTTTTTATCCAATTTAGATCACTTTTCCTTAGGCAAATGAACACTAGCCTCACAACTAAAGACCCTTAAATGTGAAACAAAAGGCTTCTTACCCATCCACACTTCAAATGGTATTTTTTCAAAGAAAGTTGAACAAGGAGATATGTTATTCAAGTAACAAGTAGTACTTATAGCCCCTTCTCAAAAGGACTAATCTGACTACATACCACTCAACATGCTTCTGACTCTTTCCATTAGAGTTTGGTTCACTCTCTACAAACATATTTTTATAAAGTGTGTATAGTGTATTTTTTTTCCTAACAATATATACCTACTCATAAAACTCTTCAAATTTCCTATAGCAATATTCATCGCCATTGTCAAATCTCAACACCTTATAATCTATTTTTTTTCCAACTAAGAACTTAAATTACTTAAACTTAGTGAAAACTTCATCTTTAGCATGTATAAAATAAATCCAAGTGTATCTAGAGGCATCATCAATTAATGAAATGTAACATTCCATTTTTTTTCATTAAACCCACATACTTTAGACCAAACACATTTAAATGAATTATTTCCAATAATTTATTTGATTTATAGCTTCCAAGAAGAAATTAAGATTTATTATATTTACCAAACACATAATCCTCACAAAAAGAAAATTACATTGACAGTAAACACAAAAACCATCAACCATGGTTTTATTAATAGTGGTTCTTAAACCTTTTTCACTTATGTGACCCAAATGTTGGTGCCACAACATACATGTAAATTTTTAGTATTACTAGTTACACTGGTAGAGTTACAAAAGGTGGAGGCATTCAACCTAAACATCTATATTTGAGATCATTTAGCTATCACAAAGTTTCCTCTCACAACTATACATCTCCCTTACCCTTACCAACAATCTACTTGGTACTATTGTCACCAAGGAAAACTTCTCCTCCATCGTAAGCCTTGTATGATGAAAACCAATCCTTGTGGGGAGTCATAATAGGAGTGTTGGCTCAACCTAAATTAATGAACCAAGCATCATCACCAATAGTGTTAGCAAAAATAAATAAAGCAACACTATTACTATCATCAAAATATTTCTTTTAGGAGGAATTTGAGGATTTGTTTTTTTATTTTTTCATTCCTTCTTCACACTCCCCCTTTTCCCATAGTTTCAACACTTTTCTCTTTATCCAGGTTTTTGATTGACCTCTTTACTTGAATTTATCTTTTCATTTCTTCATATCCCCATTAGACCCACCTTTATCCTTGGTCCTTCCCCAAACATGCAAGGCATCCTTTAACCCATCATTCATTGATTTTGTTCTCATCTCCTATGAAAGCAATAGCAATGAGTCCATCCATCTTAAACTCTACAAGACCACCACTAATGACAACAATTAAATTTCCCCAACTATCAAGCAAAGAGCAATGTAACAAGATACATTTATCTTCTTCCATATTAACATCTATAGAACTAATCGACCCATAGTCAATTTAAATGCATTTAAGTGATCTATAACTGAATCACCATCTTTTATTTTTTAAGAATACAAATGCCTCATAAGAAACAATTTATTATTCAAAATTTTAGTTTGATAAATATATCATGTCCTCTTTCATAACTTATATGCTATGAACTCCTCAAAGACATTCAAGAGTATGAAATCTGCAAGGCACAACAAAATGGTTCTTCATGCCTTCTTGACTTACTTTGAAATTAAGCTTGAATAAATTTTTCAAATGATTTTGTATCTTTTTCAACTTCTCTTCACTTATCTCTTTCTTCTAAGAGATATTACATCTTCAACTTCCACAATTGATACCTCTCAACATCTTTACATAGATGTATTTAAGATATCTGTGCTAATTCAATAATTTATTGCTTATGATATCAATTTTCATAATACACACTTAAAATTATTTTACTTTTTATTGTACTTTATATAAAAATATACAAAACACTTTAACCTTGTTAAGTATAATAAAAACAAATACTTAAAAAGAAACTTGCTTCCAAAACGTGGCTTAGGAATGACCTAAATATTTGGTTTGTTAAAAAAAGTCATTAGCCTACAAATATTTAATAAAAAGGATAATGAAAAATCAATAAATAAAACTAAAAAAAAATGCTCGCTCATCTAACTAGAGCCACCGCGCCAAAGAAAAGATAGGAGTAATTTGCATGGAAAACAGATAGCAAGAGTTCTCCAAACTAAACAAAAGATAGCTAGCCTCTAAAGAAAAAAAAAACCTATCTTACAAGCATAAAAACCTATCTTACAAGCATATAAGAACCTTGAGTGAGATTGTATGCTTTGGCTATAAAGACCAATACTTAACTCATATGTGAGTCTTCATCAAGGACAACAACGATGTGGAAGACTAGACAAGAGATGATAGCCGTCTCCAAAGATGTTAACCTCTATTCTAGAACCCTTGGAGGCTTAGAACTGCTACTTAATATAAATATTCTTCCAATTCAAAATCTTATTACGACAAGGTATGCTTGATGTATAAGATTTCGGTCCTTGTTTCTCTTCAACTACTTGGTTAGGTGTTTACTTGTTTCAACAACTTGGTTAGGTTTTTACTTGGTTAGATGTTTACTTGTCTCAAGGTAAAATCATAGACCAACAATGACCTCCATCCACTTGCAAGCTCCAAAGTTAATTATATTTAACATGATCCCCCAAAGTAGAAATTATACCATCCTCTTTTGAATGCAGGTTGGAACTGAAAGAGAAATGGCAAAAGAACCCAATAACAATCGAATCCACATTTCCAAGTTACTCGCAGTAGTTAACATCAGGGATGTACAAAAATATAGCATGCACACATCCAAAGATAAATGCTTAGGAAACACATCTAGTACTTATGCAAACGATTTGATAAGACCAATAACCCTAAAAAATCTCAATCGCATAATTGTACCTTAAAAATAGTCAAGTAAATGAAAACAGAGCTACTCCTCTTTTTTAACATCTGGGTAGCAAATCATGTCATGTAAACAACCAGCAGTTTATCCCTGAAACCAAAATCAAAGAAAATCATTAAGAATTTGGGAGAAAAGTTGTCAAAACATGGATTCTCGCCTGTCCTATATTTTAGAGTACAGGAATGGGATAGCTCTCCTATATTTTATTTTATTGAAATTTGATTATTTAGTTTTGAGTAAAAATTTTATTGATTTATATAATAATAGTTTATAAAATTTTCCTCTCACTAACATGAAATAATTTTGATCTTTAAATTATCACTTGTGAAATATGAGTTCATAAAGATTAACTTAAAAAATTATGTAAAGAAAAACTCCTCAAGTAAAAATTGACATGCACGTGGCAGTTTTTTTAATCAATTTATTAAATTTTGGGTTAATCTTTATACCTAAAAAAAAATTGATCAAAAGTTATCACAATAAGAAAGTAAGTAAAAAGATTTTGAACAATTTTTTTGGGAAAAATGTCTCCGTGAGGCGTCCTGGTGCGAGCTAGGGCCCGCGTGCCCTAGCTCTCCTGGCCGCGCATTCTCTGTGCTCAATGGTCATTTTTTCTCAGGGGGGAGGGGTGTGTCTTCTTTTTTCAGGGGTGCGTAGGTCATTTTGGAAGGCGACCATTGCCTAGCTCGTGGGCGGGTTTTGTCCTTGCGTCTTCTGGTTGTGCGTGGCGTTTTTCTCTGCGGGAAGAGTGTTGTGTTATGAGCCTGAGGATCTTTTGCCTCGGCTCTCTCTTTCTTGGTGTGGCTGTGCTCTCAGTCCATGGAGAATTGGGATTATTGTTTGGCTCAGGTTTCTTCTGGAGATTTGGAGATGGTAGAGCCGTCTTCTTCAATGCATGCCAGTGTAAAGGAGCAGTTGGGTAAACCACAATCTGGGGATGGAATACCCTCTTCAAAAGGGATGTTTCGTTTGAAGAAAGTAAATGGCTATCTTGAGAGATCCAAGGATCGTCCAGTTCTGATTATTCAACCTGAGCAAGTTTCAAAGGATGTTGATTATTGGTGTAATCATGCCCTTATTTGCAAATTTTTGGGCCTTCGTCTTTCTCTACCTGTGTTGGACTCTTGGGCCCATTGGGTTTGGAACCCTGAAGGGGATATGGAGATTATTTTGGCTACTAATAATTATTTTTTGGTTATCTTTTCAAATCTGATGGATAGGAATAGGGCTTTTGAAGGGGGCTCATATTTCTTTAACCAAGTTGGGCTCTTCGTCAAGCCTTGACACATGGGCTTCAACTCTGCTGAAGAGATCCCCTCGCGGGTTCCTATGTGGATTCGTTTGCCGAGGCTTCCTTTGGAGTTCTGGAGGGAAGATATTCTTCACTCAATATCTTTGCTTCTTGGAAAACCTATGGGATCGGCTACACAAACCCAAGATCGTAAGGTAATTTTTTTTGCTCGCATTTGTGTAGAAGTTGATTTAAATAATCCATTACTAGATTCTATGGAAATTCGCATGGGATCTTCTTCTTGGATCCAACAGCTAGATTACGAGACCCTACCCTTTAGATGTAGAATTTGTCATGAATACGGTCATTTGCACTGCAAATGTCCCAGATTTAAATCTTCCCCCCTGGCTGCCCCTGGACCTCCTAGGGGGGACAAGGGAAAGGCTCTGATGTCTAATGAACCTGTGGATAATGAGGATTTTATTCCGGTTAAGTCCCGTAACAAAGGCAAGGGAAAAAGAGGTCCTGGCTGGATAGACAGAATGAAGATACTTTTAACAGGTTTGAAGTTCTTGATGATTTGACACAAGAGGAAGGCATTCCAGTTGAGATCTCTTCTGGGGCTAAGGGTCTGCATGAAGTTCAAGATGAGAATGCAAAGAAAGAGGATGAGATTTTATCTTCAAGGGTCCATCAAGTGGATCAGATGGATGTGGCTTTGTCTTCACAAGCTCAGGATTTCAGGGTTCTCCAGGGGTCACAGACTCCGTTGGGCTCTGTTGTGGTGGTTCCTGATCCCCCTACTCCTAAGGGGGCCTCAGATTCTGTAAAGGGTAACAAAGCTCCTCCCATTTTAGGCTTACAACAGAAATCCTTTAAGAAGGGGCCTCTTGATAAACCGTCAAAGAGTGGAAGGAAGATTGATCAAGAGAAGGTTAAGATCATGGGTGATACTTTGGTTGAGTTGGGGTCTGTGAAACCCATTGATTCTCATTTCTCCCACCCCCATAAATGATTGTTTTATCATGGAATGTAAGGGGGTTGAACAGCATCCCTAGACAAAAGGTTGTTCACAGATTAATTGAATCTCAATCACCTGATGTGGTCTTCATTCAGGAAACCAAGCTTTCAGTTGAGGGTTTGACGAGTTGTGCTCCGCGTATCTGGCCCCAAGGCAATTGGTAGGGGGTGGGTGCTTTGAACAGTGCAAGGGGGGTGGCTTGTTTCTGGAACCCAAGGAGAGTTTCCCCCTTATGGTGGATGTCTAGTCGGTCTTCTATTTCTCTAGTTGCCTCTTGTTTTGCGACTGGAGAAAGGTGTCTTTTATCCAATATCTATGCTCCTACTAATCTTTTAGGTAAGTCAAATCTCTGGGCTCACATTCGTTTCATCTGGGCCTTGGATCCGTTCCTCCCATGGATTATGGCTGGTGATTTTAATGTTGTTACTTGCTTGGATGAAAAACGTGGTGGATTAGCCAGGCTAGACCCTTCTGAAATCTGCTCAGGGATATGATTGGTTCCCTGAATCTCATTGATGTGAAGCCAACCAATGGTTTCTTTACATGGAATAATAGGAGATGTGGTGGTGAGGCTATCTCAAAGAGGCTTGATAGATTTATTGTCTCCTATTATTGGTTGAATAGTAGGTTGATCATGAGTTATGAAATTCTTGACTGGAGGGGCTCTGATCACTGGCCTATCAAGCTCTTTGTCACCGTTTATGGAATCGCCAAAAATCCCTCTTTCAAATTTCAATTGATGTGGTTAAGAGATCAATCTTTGCATGATCTTATGTTGGATTGGTGGTAGGAGGGGATGCCTACCCATGGGACGGCCATGTTTACTTTTAATAAGAGGCTTCAACATGTGAAGTTCAAGCTTAAGAGATGGAATAAATAGTGTTTTGGGAACCTACAAGCTCAGAAGTTGGATGCCCAGTCCAAGTTGGATACCATCACTCATCAGATTTGTGACCAGGGGTTGACCTCTGACCTTAGTATTGTTGAGTCCTTGGCTCTAAAGGGATTAGAAGAGTGGGAGCTTCGGGAGGAGATCTTCTGGAAGTAGAAATCTCGCATTAATTAGCTTCAGGAGGGGGATAGGAACACCGCTTTCTTTCATAATTCGGTTAAGGCTCGGAGACAGGGGAACTCTATCTCCTCTCTTGTTTCACAGGATGGAGCTCAGCTTTCTTCCTGTGCTGATATTTCCAGGGAAGTTGTCAATTATTTTTCTAACCTTTTTTCTAGGGAGGATATTGTTGCTAGGGCTGAGGAGAGGGCTATTATGGATTGTATTCCCCAACTAGTCTCTGCTGAGATGAATGGGGATCTCTTATGTCCTATCTTGTTACCTAAATTGGAGAAAGTGGTGTTTAATATGAAAAAAGGCAAGGCTGCTGGACCGGATGGGTTTCCGATTGAGTTCTTTCATGAGTTTTGGGAAATTATAAAGTTCGATCTCCTCAAGGTGATTCAGGAATCACATAGGAACAAACAGATGCTCAAGTCCATGAATTCTACCTTCTTGGCTCTCATACCCAAGATGGAAGGAGCTAATCGGCTGGCGCAATTCAGGCCTATTGTGTTATGTAATGTGGTTTACAAGATCATCACCAAGTTGATTGCTGAGCGACTCAAACCACTCCTCAGTTCTCTGATCTCTGCTAAGCAGGGTGGTTTTGTTGAAGGGAGACAAATTTTGGATGGCGTCGTGATAGCCATGGAAGCTATTCATTCTATGGCTAACTCTAACGAGAAGGGTATGTTTATTAAACTTGACATGTCTAAAGCTTATGACCGGGTGAGTTGGGAATTCTTACAGAAAACTCTCTTGGATTTTGGCTTTGTTGAGGAGTGGGTGAATTGGGTCCTTAGTTGTGTAACCTCTGTCTCCTTCTCGGTTCTCATTAATGGGGAGCCTTCAAATCTGTTTAGTGCTTCTCGGGGTCTCCGGCAAGGGGATCCTTTATCTCCTTACTTATTCATTATCATGGCAGAGGGTCTTGGAAGATTTATTAAATCTCAGGTGAGACAGGGTCTTATCCGTGGTTGGAGCTGGAGCAACTCTCTTCCTTCCTACTCTCATCTTCAGTTTGTGGATGATACGGGGCTGATGGGCTTGGCTAGAATTAGTGAGGCTGTAAACTTTAGGAGAGCTTTAGACATCTATTTGAAGGCTTCAGGTCAGTGTATTAATGATGACAAGGCTTCCATTTATTTCTTTAATACTCCTCAGCTTATTCAGAGCAAGATTGCTAGGATCCTAGGATTTCAAATCGGTTCTCTCCCCTTGATGTACCTTGGGATCCCTTTGGCTTTGGGAGCCCAGCGTAGAGATTACTGGCAGGGAATTTTGGATAAATTCTGGAGTAAGGTTAGTCATTGGACTTACAGGTGGCTATCTTCTGCTGGGAGAGTGGTTCTTCTAAAGACTGTGGTGCAGTCTCTCCCCATTTATAGGTGTTGTGTGCAGGCTCCCCCGTCAGCCTTTGTGCGGGAATTCGATGCTCTGTCTCGGCAATTTCTCTAGTCGGGCAACCTTCTTTCCTTGAAGTGGAGCTTAGTCAAGTGGGAGTCTGTTTGCAGGCCGAAGCATGCTAGGGGCCTTGGTCTTAGGTCTATGGCTCTTGCTGTCACAGCCTTGGCGGCCAAGCTGTACTGGAGGTGGTGCAACAATCAAGATCAAGATTGGGCTAAGATTTTGGCCCACAAGTATCTCCCCGGTGTTGATTGCCTTGATGTGTCACGTCTTCCTTTGATGGGCAAGGGTTATTGTATTTGGGATACCCTTAAGAAGGGTGCTCAGCTAATTAAGGAGGGGCTCTTCTGGATCTATAATAGAGGCTCTGATGCTCTTTTTTGGCAGGACTCTTGGGATGGCCACCCTCCCATTCTTTCTAGTTTTCCTCAGCTTCAGCCTCTTTGCCATATTTTCTCTGATGCCGGTTGGATTAAGGTGGAGCATTTTAAAACTGTCAAGCGTACTGGTCAAGCGGCGGTGGCTTGCTGGAAGGATCCACAGGAGTGGCCCTTGGGTGGTTCTGATGAGGATCGTGATGTTCTTACTAGAATTTTGAAGGATAGGCTTTGCAGCTCTCTGAGTGGGAGGGATGTTCTGGCTTGGAGTCCTAGTCCAAAAGGTAAATTTACTGTTGCTCAAGGCTATGCTATGCTTGACAGGAACTTACATGGTCCGGCTGAGGTGCACTATTGGAAGAAGGTTTGGGACAACTTCTCATGGCCCAAATGCAATTTTTTCTTATGGTTGGTTGCTCAGAGGAAGTGCCTCACTTGGGAAAATCTTCGCAAGCGAGGTTTTCAGGGACCTTCTATTTGCCTTCTTTGTTCTCGCAATGAGGAGTGTACCTCTCACTTGTTCTTTCTTTGCCCTTACTCTAGAGAGTTATGGCATAGATGGTGGGAGGCTTGGCAACATGGTTGTATTCATGCTACCTCCTTGATTGACTTTTGGGAAAGTTTGGGCAGACCTCCTGCGAAGACTTCTTTCCTATAGGTGGCCTAGTCTGTTGGGCTATTTTCATTCTTTGGAAGCTTTGGCTAGAGAGGAACCGGAGAGTTTTTTGTGGCTCCAAATTGGGAAGTTCTTAGTTGTGGAAGAAGATAATTAGCAAGCTCCAGGAGACTATTTCGGTTAAGTGTGATATGTCTGTAAATACTGATCCTGGTGATCTTGCCATTTTGCGAAATTTGAACTTGGGAGATAGTAGCAGGGGATGCTTTGCTGGCAGAAGATCCTGTCATGTCAGGCAACGGGTCTGTCAGGATGGAAGGTGGACGCCTCCCCCGGTGGGGGTCTTAAAAATTAACACTGATGGTTCTTCTCGTGGGAACCCTGGTCATGCTGGTGTTGGGGGTATTGGTAGAGGTAATGATGGTGGTGCAGTTTTTGTCTTCTCTATTTACAAAGGGCAGCATTCTAATAATTTGATGGAGGCCCTTGCTATCAAGATAGTTGTTGAGCGTGGATACTCTTTAGGTTGGCAGAGGATCATCTGTGAGTCAGATTCTCATATTGTAGTGGATATGTTGAACAACCAGAAGTTGGATGATGTTAGTTGGCAATTGGCTTTTGTGGTCAGACAAATTCTGAGTCTTTACAGTTCCTTGGATTCTGTCTCCTTTTGTCATATCCCTAGAGAGTGGAACAGAGTGGCCGATTGTTTGGCGAAGTGGGCCTCTGAGAATGTGGATGGCTGGGATATTAGTGGAAGGGATGAGTTACCTTTTGATTATCTTGGGACCTTGGAGAGGTTATTAGTGGAGGATAGGAATATGTAGTGTTGTTGTTGGTTGTTTTGGTGGTGGTCTTGCTTTGGTGGGCCTCTGGCTTTGGCTTGTACTTTGTCTTTGATTGAATAAAAAATTTACCCCTTCTTTTAAAAAAAAAATTAAAAAAAAAAGTAAGTAAAAAAGAAATAATTTAAATTTCCTATTTCATCTAAAGTAAGTTTCTAAATTAACATATTTAAAACTAAAAAATAACATATTTAAAAACTAAAAAATATTCAAGATCCTAAAAGTAAGTTTCTAAATTAACATATTTAAACAACCATACCTATAGGGAGGCAAACAAGGAGGCTGATGAGTTATCTAAGTTAGCAGTGGAAGGCTTCGAAGAAAATTGGTGGTTAGAAAATGATGGAAATTGCAGTTATTCTTAAATCCCTTTGAGATGCTCGTTGCTCGAAGTCTACTAGGTAGCAAAAAGAATTAAATGGTGGAGGGTTTATGTTTCTAGTTGTTCTTTTACAGACTGTTTAATATCTTTATGCTGAAAATAGTTTTAGGGCTTTATGGAAAGAATGCTCAGAAACTATGTTTAAGTGCAGCATTTGAAAGATACATATAAATTGCATATTATATGTTTCCAGATGTTTTAATCTTGATTTATAATTAATTTTGGCCTTGGCCTCTTATTTACCAAAAAAAAAAACTAAAAAATATTCAAGATGTAAAATTAAGTTTCTAAATTAACATATTTAAAACTAAAAAATATTCAAGATCTTTTAAAAAAAGATTTTTCTCACATTTAAAAATATATATATTTTTGACATTTTTTTATATATATTTTTAAAGTAATCTTATCTACTAAAAATAATATTTATTCAATAGACGCCTTGAAAGGATATATCTCGACATATTTTATATATATTATTAATTAATATATTTATGCTAGTTTGATAAAGTGGAGTGGACATAAAATTTAAATTATTTAAATATAATTTTTATTGTAAATCACAAAAATGAAATAAATTATATTATAATATATATAATTATATTGATAAAATCATTTAAAAATAAATATCAAAAACGATATCTCTCGGCTTATTATATATAGATTATTTTAAATATATATAAGCTAGTTTTATTTTTATTTGTAGTATTAAACGCATAGCCCAAGCACTAGCGTAGGCAATGATGGACCACACATAGGCAACTTTGAACCCGTTTGTACTTACCTACTCAATACTATCATTCCTCATTTATTTATGGGATTACTTTTTATTAAATTTTTCATTCTTGTTTTATTTAATGATGTAATTTGTTGCATGTATTATTTACTATATAAATATGTGTGTATCATTAAGTTTATTCTCTTTATTTTTGTATTTGTAGACATCCATAGGCATGAGTGTTGGCACATGTTTACAACCATGATAGAGTTAGGCAAGGCGAGAGGAGCGGTCAAGCTAAGGTTGGAGAGCTAAAAGATTAATATGCATGGGTTGGGGAGGCACATCCTTTTCTGTGTTTGTTTTTCTTTACTTGGTGGAGCTTAATATTATTTAAAAGCTTAATAAAATTAAAAAATATTTAATGAAGTTTAATTTTAAAAATAAATAATTTGTAATTATCTTTGTTCACATTGATTCTTATATTTGCATCTTAGTAAACCTTAATAGTTTTTGCATCCTACTTACAATAATAGAGAAGTTATTTTTACTTCACAAAATATATTGGCATTTGTGGTAGATTTGGATGGTGATAGATGTGCATTAGATTTAGTCATGGGAGTTGACACTAAAACATATAATGTTGCTACTTATTTGTCAACTACTACTTGGCCCTCCCAAAATTTTAGTGTGCCTTTTCAATCTAAACTTTCATTTCTAGAATGAATTCTGAAGTTTTGAATAAAGTATAGGATCCACATGCTTCACAAACAACCTCTTACTCCAACTCAAGAAAGAAATACATTGAAATACATGAGCCATGCCTTTCTCTAAGTCTACTTCCTTTCCATGTGAGACCTCTCTCTAATTTTTCCAATTATCTCACATGCCCAAAATCTATATTGATGAGGAAGTTGTTGAACTCAAGGGATATTTATAGAAGCATGTGGTCATCTACAAATTTGCTAAATTATGGCCCAATCTATGTAGTCTACATGATTGGATCACAAAGAAATGGAAAAATTCAATGGAGAATAAAAATTACATCCATCCTTGTGTCACAAGTTTCTTTTTTTCTAGAGTTTGAGTCTCTCAAATCCATTGATTTTATGTTAAAACTAGGAATTTTTGTCATGAATTTTTTTGTCACCAAAGAAATTTTTTCTCCTCTACTCTTGTGTAGGTTCATCTATCCTATTTTATCCTATAGTTTTATGAGATAAGCAGTCTTAAAACCATTGAATATGGGTTGAGGAAATTCTATGGAGAATTTAATGAGAATGTTGACTATTGTTGCTCCATTTATGCCTATGACCATGTGGAAATGGACTTAACTAAGGGGTTATTGTAAAAAAATCTTTGAAGGTGGGGAGTTGGAGATGGAGACAATTAATAAAATTTGGCCCAAATTTTGTAGTTTTAATGACTTATGAAGCTAAGATTCTATTAGAGGTAGAGATTTAAGAAAAAAGATAATGCAATTTGAATAAAAAGGCTCTATATTATGAGGCATCTCCAAGACCAAAAATGCATCTACTTCCTCTAATTGATAAAACAAATCAATAATATTTGACTAGCCTTTATTGACTCAATTAAATCTCCATGTGCCCTAATCCATTTACTCCAAGACAATCTTAGTTCATGGCACCCTTCATGAAAACGCTATGGAAAATTTAAAATGAGCTCACATTCTCAAAACTTAAGGTCTCACCATGTTGGTTAAAAATACACCTACCAATTGTGGATCTTAAACATATCATAGTTCATTAAGATTTTAGAATACCTATTAGAGTCATTGTATTAAAGCACAGTGAAGGACCTTGAAGATCCTATATAGATAATTCACAAAGTTTTTCTTGAGAGATTTCCAATCATATTAACAACAATATTAGTAAATGATTAATGACTGTGTGTACCTTTTGGTGTCATCCCAACATACTAAGCATTTGGGAAATTCCCACCTTTGCACTAATGCAAACATTATGGGAAAACAAACTGAGAATACACAAACACATAATATAGGGTCCCATAACTAGTGGCATGAAAATTACTAGAAAATGGTGTAATGAAAGTCTAAAATATTTGTATTAAACCTAGAATAATTGCATGGATGAACACAATTTACTTTATTGTAACAAATTATTTCTCACTTATTATCAATATTATCAATATTATCAAGAATTGTAAAATCATCCTAAATTGTGCTTACCACAAAATCATACACTATATTTAACTAATATTAATTGATTCCATGCAAGACAATCTTTACTATTGTAAGATTAGGTTACCAAAAAAAAAGAGATAATGGCCCTATTAAATGAAGACATAGAAAACTAGTAGACCAATTGTACATCATGGGCCTAACATCAATGATATGGGTGCACAAGACTTATGTCATGTGATTAAAATATTTGGAGTTCCTATAAGGATTATTGCTAACAATGCCTTGTGTTTTAGATCCCATTGATTTTTCTAATTTATGCTTAAAATATTCAAGAAACTTATCTTTTCCTATCATCCACAAATGAATGGGTTTGTTGAGTCTTCTAATAAAGGCTTAATGAAGATTATAAATATGACATTTGTGTCTAACAAAAAGATGTATAATCATAAAACTAGGCCTTTGTAAGCATTCGATCTAAAGCTCAAAGGTAAAGGTTTACTAGGATCGGATGTTTTAACAGGAGGCAAGGTAATCATTTGTTATTCTAAAAGTTGTGTCATGGTGTTATGAATGGTATCGAGTAAGGGAGTGAATTGTCTTTTCGGGTCTCCATAGCTAAAGGGTATCGCGGCTTTAACAGCAGCCACTTGGTTATTGACATTCTGAGTTGTTTGTTGAGGTGGATTGAATTGAAGGAATCCTTTTTTTTTCTAAAAGGTTGAGAATTGTTTTGATTTGCAAACTCAGACTTCTCAAGTCGGCTAGAAGTGGGTTTCGTGTCACGACTACTAATTGATTTTTTATAATCACAAAGGGCAGTGCATATGTGCATGAAGGAGGGGAGTTTCATCATGGTAATCTTATCTTGTATCTTGCTTTACAAATTTTCTATGAACATCTTTTGAAGGTGACGGTCAGGAACCTTGACATTGATTTGGGAATAAAGTGATTGATAGCGTGAGATAAAGTCAGTAATCTTTTATTCTTCTTTTTGCTTACATCTCATTAGATCGGCCAAGGTCATCTTAGGAGTCATATGCACTTGGAAATTGTTTATAAATGCCTCAACAAGTTCATTGAATGAACAAATTGAGTTGTTCGGTAACGAAGAAAACCATTCTAAGGCAGTATCTTTCAAGGTCCTAGGGAAAAGTTTAGCCAAGAATTTATCATCAAGTAAAAATTCACCACACAAGGAAGTATAGGTGGCAACATGGTTAGAAGGATCTCCCTTCCCCCCATATTTCTCAAATCTAGGCACCTCTACACCTTGTGGCATTGGTGTTCATAATATCTTCAAGGACAAGGGACTACTTTTGACATAATGTGTAGGTCAGCCATTTTGATTTTGGTTTATGGTGGAAACTTGTTTTTGAAGGGATGAAACGGTTTGGAAAAGTTGGCTTATGAGAGGGTCGTTGCTTGTATTATGAGATGGATTTGAATATGGTGGAGGGGTGTATGTGTTCAAGTGACAAGTGAAAGGAATGCTTATAGGTGGTAGATTGGTAGGAGATATGACGTGTGATGCCACAAATGTACTAGGGATGCTAGCAGAAATACCTAAGGAAGGGATCACATTACTAATCGGTTGTATTGTTGTTGTAACTTGAGGGTTGGTATAGGTAGGAATAGAGGCAATTGTTGTGGGAGGAAAAATTTGAATTCCTCCTTAGCTTGTGACATTGTTTTAGGGTAAAGGATAACTAGTGTTTGAGGTAAGGCTTTTTCCAAAGATATCCATTAGTTTTGTTCAAGCTCTATTACATCTTCATTTTCAGTCACGCGATGCAAGGTATCTATAAGAGGAATAGCATTTGTTGAAATGTTTCCATTGCTCACTTGATGTTGTAGGTTTGCTAGGTCTTCATGTATGTGTATTATGTTTTCTTGTGGAACACTAGTAACCATTGTATCAACATGTTTCACACTACTTGAAGGCAATGAAGTATTAAGGGTATGGTCCATACCTAGTGAACTAGTGTCAACACTAGTAGTGAAAGAGCTAGACAACCCAAGATCCACGACGATTGTGCTATCGTGGGATGACATGTGTCTCAAACTTCGTCTCACTATAGTATTAGCAATAGGACACCAAGTACAGATGCTCATGCAAGGGATATTTAATGCAAGATGGATGCAAATGCAACTTAGGCTAAATGCAATGAAATGAATATAACAAAACAAAAAGGTAAGAACAACAAATAGGAGCACAAAAATAGAGTTTTAAATTCTAGAAAATGCAGTTCAGAATCTACACTGGGACTAAATCGCCCAGGTGGGCGTATGAGTCCTAGTGAGGGTTTTTTTCTCAAAAAATTTAGAAAATTTTAAGTGATTTTTATGCTTTTTATGTTGTATGAACTGTAGATTAGATGCAAATGCAAATTTTATATGATTTTAAATTATTTGAGATGCAAAAATGAAACCTAAATTTACTTTCACTAATGCAAGATTTAGAAACCCTAGAATGCCAATTAACTAATGCAAACCCTAGAATGCAATGTTAATGCAAGCAAGATCTAGGATGATGATGCACTCCAAATCAAAATTATGATATTCTAAATGCAGGTTCACCAAAATGAAAGGAAGAATTTTGTTTGGTTCTATACTTGGGAGATAGAATAATAAAACTCAAACACTCTCATTCAAGGATAACCCTAGAGATCTCAATCCAATGAAGAGAGAGGAAAGAGATCTAACAATAGGGTTTTCCTGGGATCTAATTGTAAACTAATGAGGGGTTCACCACCAAGCTAGGTCTTGAAAAGAAAAATGCAATGCAAATCAAAATGCTTAAACCTAGTATGATGCAATCTTTCACTAAATGACCTAAAAATGCATATAAAATAGAACATAAAACCACAAGATGAAATGTGTGCACCTGGAAATCTGAAGATGACTAAATGAAGCTTTGAAATGTTAAAAATCCTAATTTTAAGGCTTGTTGGGACTCACACGCCAGACTGAGCGATTTAGTCCCAGATCTGGGTTTCTGTGCAGTAACTGGAATCTGGTAAATGGGTGTCTAAAACTACAAAAACTTAAAAAATGACCTAAACTGGGACTCATACGCCAAGACTGGTGTATCGGTCCAATTAGGGTTTTCTAAAATTTCAAATTTTGAATCTGGTCTTCAATGTCTACTCTGTGCTTCCCAATTAATTTCTGAATCCTAAACCCTGATTAGTAACATGTAGAAATCCTCCAAGTATCTCCATTGCAAGGTGACAACTTTCTCCAACTTGCTCCTTAGAAGGTCTTCAACCTAGATTTGTAAAACACACACTAAAGAGAGGGAAAAATGTTGTTTTGTTAGTGGATAGGGGTTTTCCTTGGTCAAACCCC
Organism: Sequoia sempervirens; assembly: GCA_007258455.2. Classification (NCBI taxonomy): domain Eukaryota; kingdom Viridiplantae; phylum Streptophyta; class Pinopsida; order Cupressales; family Cupressaceae; genus Sequoia; species Sequoia sempervirens. The sequence goes on along the minus strand of VDFB02058242.1, from coordinate 78,803,797 downwards.
ATTTTGGTTTCAAATCTTGAAATGAAATTAAATAAGAAAGGATAATGATGAATGAACAAAATAAGATGTTGCAACTCACCAAACTCTAACAATAAAGTGTTGCAAACATGTATGAAATGGCTCCAATGGATGTATATCTTGAATGAAATGCTAGCTTGAATCATGAAACCCTACATCACAATTGTTAGCTCAAAAACAAACATGATGCATGAATACTTTGACATGATGCTTGCTGCTTGAAGAATGCTCTAAAATACTTGATAATTTGCCCTTGAATGCTCTTGAATGCTCTTGAATGCTCTTGAATGCTCTTGTAAACACTTGAATGCTCTTGTGAACTTCAATTTGCTATAGTGCATGAATACTTGAATGCTTAAGATGTTCTCTTGAATGCTTGTTAGGAGTAAATGAGTGAAAGAACCTTGTATTTATACTTAATTATGCAAGAATTCTTGAAATTACAACACTACAAGTTGACACCAGATCCAGGAGAATAAAATCCCACCAAGAATTTGAATTAATTTTAATTTTGGGTCACACAGGACTCATATGCCCAAAGTGGCATATGAGTCCCATTAGGCATAATTTATGGGACCATTTTCAAAAATGCTTAGAAAGGTGTAAAATTCAGATCAGGATCCAAAACCCTAGGTGGAACTCATACACCCAAGGTGGTGTATGAGTCCTAGATCACTAAATCTGGGCCACACAACCTAAAAAAACCTAAATTATGATTGGATGTTGATTTGTGTGGGGATTATTCTCAAAAAGGTGCATTAATTAAGGCTTGTGGATGCAAAATAAGGCCAATTAAAGCATAAGAAAGACCAATTATTTAATAAAACCCTAGAAAAGTGTGAAAGTGTGTTACAACACTTAAAATAATGTACAATTAAGTTCACCTAGTTCACAGGTGCCCAAGACCTAATGTGAATGCGCTAAATACATTACAACACTAAATCAAGGCAACATTAAGCTCAAATTAACAAGAGGGACCCAAACAAGTGTGAAAATGTCATAGATGACATTTTTCAACACTACAAAGGTGATCTTGAGTATTGGGTGATTTTAATGTATATAGCATACACACAAAGGGTAAATGAAATTAATTCACTGTAGATCTGGTATGTTCACCATGTACTCTAGTATTTAAGAGAATTTTGATTTGTCTTGCAATCAAATTCAAAATGATTTTAGTAGCTATGAAAAATCATATCACATGTAGTTGAATGGAATGCTCTATTATTAATTTTATAAATATGTTGATAACTTTAATATTCACAAGCACATCAAAATAGGGGTGCATCAATGCATTTTCTGTTTTATATGATTTTCCCAATGTTTGTGATAGTTGGAGATTTTTTTGTTTCTAAAACTCTTTTCCTAACACTGATATGTAGATATGTAATTTTTTATTTTCATATTGATGAATACATATTTATTAGTCCATGCCTATCTTATATAGGTGAAGACTAATGTTTTCGTTAGGAATTTTTACCTATTAATTAATTTCTAGGAAAGAGCGTCATGAGCTTTATCCTAAGGTCTGTGGGAATTTCATCATTAAAGTGGAATTTCACATGATTTTTGAAATATTCTGATTGGAAATTCAGATTTTTTCCAATGGTTTTTTATTTTTTCATTTATAATTTTTTCTTGCCACCAATCAAAGATGAATGGGAGAAAAAAAAATTGTAACCTACTAACCCTTCCATAAAGTAAAAATTTCTTAATTTACACCAAACGAGTAAATAAACTAAGTAACAAGTCATTACAATAAAAAAATTATTTTCTTTTATTGAGAATATACGATCAAGATGCCATATCATATTACAATAAAGGTTCCACTTCATTACAATAACTTCACAAGTACAAGAAATAAGAATACATACATTTACATACATAGCTCCAATAAGCTTTAGAACTAATAGTTGTAAGACGGTCCAGGATCTTCCCTTTCAAATCCTTGTTCTTTTATTGCCTGTTTTGGAGGAGAAGCATCACTCGAGTGCTTTTTCACCAACCACGGACTCATAATGAAGTCCCCCGCACATCAATCATTCAATAGATGGTCCTTCCCTTCAACGAAGAGATTGGTAGAGTAACCGATAATGAAAACCAACTAAGCATAGTGTTGTGTCCTACATAACTAGAACTTGTAATCCCACAATCTCAAACTAGCATGTAATATTAGACCACGGTGAACTGACAATGTAGTCTCAATTTAGTCACACAATCTTTAGTGGAGTCTCGGAAATTGCACTATTTTTGCCAAAGTGTTATATTCAGTAAATGAATGAGAGGCATCTATCACATACACTACTCAAGGCTGATTTGACTTAAGGCTATCTTACACTACGCATAGGTATTGTCCTTCAATGGATAATCCACCATCCCAAACTAACCTACAACATACTAATCTACTTGTAATGAATCTATTTAACAAGTACGCAAGCTCCCTCCCATACGGGGATTAACTATCCTAGGAGTAACACAAGCTTTCCAAGTTAACTTAATAACTTAGTTGGGTATACCTCAAGTGACTCTTGCATTCAGTCAAGCCTAGTATATAATAACTAAGTTATAAACCATACTCCTATTATGGAGTGAATACAAACACATTGCATCCCATGTTCAAACATATCTAGTATAATTAAATACCTATGTTGTACCACATGTAACATAATTAAATACCTATTTCAAGCAATCTCTTTGACATATCTAGTATAATAAAATACTTGTGTCAAGCAATATCTCTTATCATGGAGTACTTAAAAACACAATATAAAAACAACCAAAAAGCTTCAATTCCCTTTTCCAAAGACACTCTCAATTACTTCTATTGCACAAACATAAAAGACATTTCAGGCAACATAGAAAGCACAATAAATCCATGTAAATAACAAGAAGAAGAAATCCCCATGCCTGTTAACGTTTATCCCAATTAATGATGATTGTGCAGCCTCCTCCAACAGTGATTCAAATTTGAAATTAGCTTCCCAAAACAACTCCCTCTCTCTCTTTTTGATAGCACACTTCTCTCAAACAAATAAGAAACCTCTTTCTCATAAAAGATCACTCTTTCCTCACTCATAAAATAGATGAATATGGTTGGTAATATCTCAAAAGAATAAACAGCAAGAAGACGTATAACTCTAGATATGATGTGTCCCTCACAAGTGAATGGAAGAATGGAGATCATTTTCACACAAGAGAATGAGAATGAATGTGTTCCAAATGAAATGGTGCGACTATTTATAGAGCAGCTAGGCATTCTAAAATCCTATTATTTAGGCATGACGAATGACACCATTTTCATGCAATATGAATCAGCATAAAGGCACTGGCGATGATAAAAGCTTAAACTCAACACAAATCATCAATAGATCGACTTTCTTATTGACAGCATTCAAAAGACCATTTCAATTAGCACATGGAGAATTCAAATATTTCTCCAAAAATGACATCTACAGAAAAATGCAATTAGAGGTGGCACCAAAACCTCTTTACCAAAATAAGTTGGTGCGATTCTCAAGCGAAGAGAATTAGTCAATGATAATTTTGCAACACATAAAATGAATTGACTAGTTTATGGGTTGAGTCGACTGAACCATATAAATGTGTTGGACTAAGTCCACACCTTTTTCATTTTCTATATCGACCAATTCAAAGCCTATTGATTTTAAATGTATTGCTACGTTTCTCTCATACTTGTCTTGGTTGGTGATACGTAGCTCTTACACAGTGTCATGTGAATTCTTCAATAAATCAACTTCTTATTAAATAAGAATAAGTCGAATTCTTATTACATATTCGATATGCCAAATATATATTATTATTATTATTATATATATATTATATATATATATATATATATATCATATACATATATATATAACTAAATATATATATAATATTTTAATATATATTTACATATAATATATATATAATATTTTAATATATATTTACATATAATATATATATAATATTTTAATATATATTTACATATAATATATATATATAATAGACATATATCGTAAGCCATTCAGCATACATCTGATATATAAGCGTATAGGCAGAATAATTATAATAAACACATTATACAGGATGTATGCATATATATATAAGTGTATACGCCTCTACATTCACGTATATATAGGTATACCATATCGATGCATTTGTATGTGCATGTCCATTTTCCAACGTATGGTTGTATCGATATACATATACATATGGATATGTGTATATACTATATCTATATATGTGTTCACATCTGATTCACTTACATCCATTTATGTTACTATCATATTGATAAGTGTGTACGTGTGGTATATCTATACATATGTATATATGTGTCGCTAGATCCCATTGACATGCATGTGCATACATATAAACATACTTCCACCTACATCCCACTTATCCATATGATCATAATAACACAAGAAAGATCTCAAAAACTCAAATAGATAAACATCCCTCGCAAATGCATGCAAAAGTAAACAAGACTCCTAATGCAAACATACAAGCTATGATGGCTTACCTATAACCCACAAACTGACTCAGTTCAATCACTCTAATGTGGTGTGTGTTTATGCTCAGATAGTTTACTTTTACCGATTACCCAACCAAGATCTTCTCCTGAGTGATACTTCCCCTCCACCTGGAGGAATGAACATTTACCTGCAACCACTAACACATGCACTTAGCAGTCAATTGTTCACAACAATAAGCAATATATTAAAACATCTCCAAAGTTAGAATAATAATAATTCAATAACCTTTCATTCACATATATGCAGTATTTCACCATGAATAACATCAAATGAGATAACATTCATATTAATAACAAGGTATAAGAATAATATATTCATCTCCAAAATTCACATTACATTCATATTTACCCTATGTAGTAATAGTAAATAGTAACTACACAATTGGGATGTAACAAAATTCATGAGTTTCTAATGTTTTCAGGCTATGGACATGTCTTTTTCATGAGAGTTTTGGTGGGAAGGTAGAATTCATGAAAGTAGTTGATGTGGCTTGTTTTTGTTACCATATTTTGCATATATTCCTAAGCATCATTTCAAAATTGGAGATACTCGCTAAATGTTGTTATGGCTGGACAATCTAAATTAGTTGTCTCAATCTCCATTGTGAATTGGCTTTGAATCAAGCACAACAATTGATTCATCGAATAGCATTGGATCTCCAACGGGTGGTACTATATCTCAATATCGATCTTCGGGATCTGCTCCAACTCCTACATATCCCTTTGTTGCTTCATATGCCTCTAGTTCAAGATCAATTGTTGCTTTATATGCCCTTGTACGTGATGATTTTTCCCAGCCTAAAACAAGTGCTTACTATTATGCTTTGATAGATTTTTTCCAAGCATCTGTAGCTTGTTCGAAAGGACTTGTTTTAGGCTTTTAGCCATAGCAGCAAGGCAATGAACTATTTGATAAAATTCTTTGGTAGACATGTATGAAAAATATGGTAGCATAGAAAAGGCAGTGAACTATTTAAAAAAATGCCTCAAAGAAACGTGGCCTCATGGTGATGGAATGCCATGATAATCCATAGTAATTTGATTGTCATGGCATTCCAACGCCATGCGAGTTGCAATGGAAATATATGAAAAAGTACTCTTTATATTTGATAGATTTCTATATTGTGTTCCAAAGCTCTAATTTTGGTGCATGCAGGCAGGATACTAGCAAAGGTTGCAAGCAAGAAGGATACATCTACCATTTGCATTTTCTTGTAAGTTTGTAAATCCTCTTTAAAAATCCTTTTGGTGTACATACGGAAATGATGGCATTCCATGAGATCACATTTCTTTGAGATGTCGTGTCTAATAGTTCAGTGTCTTATATGTGCTATTAAACACTTTATTGCAGCTACAAACTCCATCTCTACATATACAACTGGATTTAACATTATGTTCTTTATTTCCTTTCATTTCCTTGATTGTATTACATTCAAATATCTTACAAAAAATTTGTTCAAACATAGAGACAATGTTAATTGCTATGTTTTCCTTATAATTGAAAGAAAATAAAATTTCCCTCATATACTTAAGGTTTGATCCTTTTTTTAATCATGTCTAGCAGTCATTTCTATTTTTTTATATGTAGTAAATTATGTTGTGACTACATTACAATTTGGATGGTTCAACATTATTTCTTGGCATAAGTAATTCCTCTGCAGTGCAACCCATTCTGGTTGTAGAACATACTATGTTGTATAGGGAGAAAGAAGTTGGAATGTACTCTCCCTTACCATATGCTCTATCATAGGTAAGTAATTGAAACTAGTGTCTTGCATTTAGATTGCAAACCAATATCCTTTTTCGTTCATCCCATGGCATAGCCTCCAAGAAACTAACAATAATAAAATTAAAAGCATATTCATCCAATAAATTTTTCATAGGACCAATTGTGTATGATATCTTAATCAAGTTAATAACCACAATGAAACCTAAGTTACATCATTTTGTGTTTCAGATTGTCATTGAAATTCCCTACATATTCTTTTAGACAATGATGTTTGGAATGGTCACTTACTTCATGATTGGATTTCAATTGTCTGTGATCAAAATTTTTTGGTACATATCCACCATTTTTTCACCTTCTTGTACAAGGCAATGAACCATTTGAAAAAAATCTCAAAGAAATGTGGTCTCATGGTGATGGATGCCATCAAAATCTCTTAGGAATCTGAAATAAAGGGTTTTAGGGGCCTATTAATTATGGCTTAAAGGGGTATTTAAGTCATCATTAATTTGGACCTATTTTAGCACCCTTGTATCAAATACCCCTTTATGGTTTGAGCAGTAAATTCAGCTTTTTAATTCAAATTTTCGGTTGATGTCGGCTTTTGAGATCTGAATTATGGAAAATTAGGTGTGAATTCCTATATAAGCAAGTTTCTAAGTCATTATTTGATCTAAGCAAGCATTTTTAAAGCAGTTTCAAGATCCAAGCATTCAAGAGTCTTCAAGCATTCTTTCAAAAGAGCATTCAAGTTTCAAAAGCAAGTAAAGTTGAAGTCTTGGAGCAACATTAAAGTATTTTTGCAGGTCTTCAAGCTCACTTTCAAGTGGTAAAGGATCTCATCAAGGTAGCTACTAGTTTCTCCATATACGGTAGAAAGATAAAATGTCTAAAGAGTAGCAGAGACAAAGAGTGCATAAATGATTTTCTTAACAGTGAAGACTAGCTAGTGAAGTTTTAAAATAGCTTTAAGAGGGATGAACTCCCTATCCCATGGGGTGAGGTATATTTTTAACTCATAATATATTTCACTTTAGAGGGTCATTTTCAATGTATCTACGCATATCACTTCCACCTTGTGAATTGTCTTCATCATAATCTATGTATAATTTTCCCCTACTAGTTGCTATCATCTATTGAGAATTACAAGAAGTAAGTCTTGTCCAATCAATCCACTATCCCCTTAGATTAGGGGTTAATCTTCTACCTATATTAAAATTTCCTTAATATTTCACCCAATATAGTTAACAAACCCTTGCAATTCAAAATCCCCACCCCCAATCCAAAAAAGCCACTAAAGCTTCCCCTAGTCAACCTATGCCTATAGGGAAAGTGGATAATCCTATTGAAGTGGTCAAACATCCTAATTCTACTATAGATGAGAATAAATTTTTCCCTACTAAGGCTAAAATTGAAACTAAGAAAAGAGAAAATGGGAAGGAATATACCCTCCCAAGCCCTAAAAATTTAAAAAAAAATTATAGATTATCAACCCTCAAGCACAAATTGAAAGATAATTCTACATAGCAAGATGTAGCTAGTATGGTTTCTAGTGGGGGTGATAGTGCACCCAGTGAATCTAATAAGGATAAACCTAAAGAGATGATGAGTGCAATTTATTTTGAAGATAGTGATTTCCAAGAAATTCAAATTGTGAATAGTTCTAGCTTAAAATTTGTAATCAATACTATAAATATCAAAAATCCCTACAACTTAATACCTCCATTATTGTAGAGAAACCAAATTTAGATTCCCAAACCAAAGGGGAAAGAAATCATTGCTAACAAAAAAATTGGGAATAAATCCTAAGAGGAAGTTGAGGAACAACATAATAAAATTGAAGATCATAAGGACAAGGATCAACTAGCTAGGAGAAAGAAAATCAAGGAAATAAATAAGAAATATGTTGTCCCTTGCACCATCTACCACATCAACAAGATGAAGATGGACCTCCTCCAATAGAACATGTTGGAAATGAAAAGATTTTTTTAATATTTAGAAGATTCCATGAACAAGATAAGAAAGTTGGGCAAGGAGAGTCTAAACTTCACTACCAGTAGCTTCAAGAATATGCTTGAGGAGCATGATACTAGAATCAAAAAGGGTAAGGATACTAAGGAGGATACCAATGATGATTCAGAATTAATGAGAGATGAGATACATAGGCTATCTAAGGAAGGAGAGATGGCTTCAAGCCTTCAAGATTTGGCTAGGTCTCCTACTAGTTAGAGGTTTTTTTGTTTCTATTTATCTGTTTTGTTGTTAGTATTTATGTTTCTAGTGTTGTAGATTTATGTTGGTTTTTATATTTTCTTATGAACTAATTGACCTTTAGGATCTATAAGGGTAGGGCCCTTTTTTCTCCTTTTATCTAATAAAAATCACTACAAAATAAATTTTGAATTCTCCCCATAAAAATGTCTTTGGCAACATTCAGATTTTAATGAGAATGGCAAGATGCAACATAATAATATTGCAGTTTCTAACATGTGAGAAAATATGTATCAACTCTTCATTTATATATCACCATGCTTTGATATTTTATATCATAAGGCCCTCACACCATTAAGGAATCTCATGCTGCTTTTATCTCTTTGATCACCTCGAAATTATATGAACCTCCACATATAAATATCTAATCACTACTACACTTGGTTTATTTCTTATTCTAGATGAAATATCCTACCAAGATCTTCAACCATTATCACTTCTCATAATTTCAAGGATAAACTAGAACTACTCTAATATAATATTAAAATTACATAAAACTAAACCATAATTACAAAGATAGACACTGAATAATATAATGTATATTAATGTTCATTCAAGAGACATTCTTAAATTAATACAAAACTAACATACCCAATATTGTAATTGTATTTATTTAACTAACATTTATTTATTTATTTATCAACTATAATATTCTAAAACTAACTTTAAATGTAATATTAATTCCAACACATCCTATCTTTTATTTCTTTGATAATTTTCTTTGATTTATAATATTTTTATTCAAATCTTGAATAAGGATCAAGATAAATTATATTCAACTCAAACTATATAAAATATTTCGCATGTGTAGAGAATGACGATTTGATGCCCCTGAGACTCTCAGGTCAGGGAAGAGCCTAAGGGAATGAACTACCCTAAACTACCTCAGACTATCTAATAAGCTACAAAGGAAGGGAAAACAAGGCTTTGTTTCCCTTATGTTTTATGATAGGAGTTTTTTGGAATTGGGTGAGCAGACCACAGAGGTATTAGACTGTAAACCAAACAACTCTCTGCTAGAGGATGGAAACGTGAGTGTTAGACTTCAACGCACTATTTAGGAGTCTCAAAGATGTGCTTACATCCTATACGGACAAAGGTTCAAGTAGCAACTTGAAGCACACATAGTCTACTGACAATCTGAATGTTCTAGTTTTACAGTTTGATATAAATATGTGAATTGTAAGGTACATCAAGAAGAATACTTTGACTACGAAGTATAAACTCTTCTAATAGAAAAATGATGAAGAAGAAAGAAGAAGAATGTCATCTTACTCAAGGTCAAATTCTCTAGCTAGCTCCAAGAAAATGAATAGCAGCTACACACATAGTAACAAGAAAAATGTTAGGGATATGTTTTGGAACTTGCCTCAATCAAGTTCCCTTTCTGGTGTTCCCACCTCCATGAATAGCCAATAGACCACAAGATGTAGAAAAGTGATAAAGGAGTAGATGGAATAGACAACGAAGTAGAGATCAACGAAAATCTAGATGCTAGTCTACAAGTAAGATAATGCAAATAAGAAAACAGACACAATATCACCTCCCTTTCTACAAGCGCTCAAGGCTGATAGAGATTGGAGAAGAACAAGATTACCATGCCAATGGAGTAGAGCTTTGACAACCTACAATAACAATGGTGCTAGAGTTGCAAGAATGATGTAGAAGTGAAGAGAAAGAGCAAGGGAGTGAAGCACGCAGTGAGAATAAGCTAGAGAGTAAGAGAGAATCATCAAGAGAATTTCTAGAACCTAGAGAGAGCTTGAGAGAGTGAAATAATTTGAGTTCAAATGACCAAATTCAAATAGTTATTCTTGTCAGTCAAGATTCTAAGAGGGACATTACTCTTTCGGTTGGAATAGAACCATAACATCCCTAATGTCTCTTGATGTAGGAATCTTTCCAAGATTGCAGCGCGGTGCATAGACATCCATGTAGCGTGCACGCGTCCCTGAAAAAAATTCCCTTCACTGATGCTAAACGACAAGGACACATGGGGAGAGCAAAGCAAATGCAATGGGTTTTTGCATTATCAAACTTGTAAGGCTAAAATGAGGGTAAATTAATGGGAAATTGTATGGGATGCAAATTTACACCATTACTGCATTTTTTCCCCACTTTAGCGAGCACATATTTTGATGCATATGTGAGATAAAGTAGAAAGAGATTGAAGAGAATATACTGATATTGTCGAGGAAGAAGACCTTCGATCCAGCATACTTTGACGTGAAAGAGGGAGCTCCACCGGGATGTGAAAATGACATAGGTCTTCGATCTTGCAAAGCTAGTTGGGATCTCACCACACACGTGTTAGGCTATAGACAAACATGTTAAGTAGAAAATAAAATCATAATAGACACAATAAGACGCCATTTGACACAAGTTGGCATAATAAGAAAAGTTGATCAGATAAGACACAAGACACAGTCTGATCATATGATAAGTCTATGGTTGCTACAAACTATGTTATAGGACTATCACAGAAAATACGGTTCTAGTCAGGTTGCCCCCAAGCTAGACGCCAAGATATAAGGCATCAAACACCAAGACACATGATGTTGAATATCAGGTAAAATACACAAAGGAATCCTCCTCAAGACATCAAGAAACTAAGGAATCCTTTTTTAGAAATCAATTTTCAAAAAGGGGTTCTTTCAGCAGGGAACCCTTCAAGACATCAAGACACCAAGGGGGCCTTTTGAAACAACAAACCATTTGAAAGACACAATTTTGTGCGAGTTATTTTGTCATCAAGGAATCCTTTTGAAATATCTTCCATCAAGGAATCCATTGGAAAGAATGATCCTTTTTCGAAGGAAAATTTTCAGACTCTTTCATTAGAAAGAGTACTCCTTTCTTGAAAGGAAAATTTTCACTCTTTCACTTATGGGATCCTTTTCAAAAGAAAATTTTGTCAAGGAGTCCTTTTTAGAGAATAGATCCTTTTGGAAAATGAGAGTTTTCAACAAGGGATTGTTTTTTCAAGGAATTCATTGTAAAGAAATTTGACACCAAGGAATCCTTTTGAAATAATTCTCCATGTTGAAAATCTAAAGAAGCCTGATAGCCCCCCCTTCAGATGATGTGTGTTGCATGAAAGAGCACATGGCATCGTAAGGAGAGAAATAAGAGGCAGAGATGTTGCGGCACACAACACATAGTGAGATGTATCTATGGTATATTGTCACACACATGAGGGAAAATACATTGAAACAGCAACATCAAGAAGCAAAAAAATAGAGACAAAGAAATCAAGAGACAGAGGGATCTAAGAATTTAGGGTCAAACTGTTCATAGATATAAATAGATAGATATAATATAGTATATGTATGAACCATCATCAATCCCAAAAGTTCTTAAAACATTAAGAAGAGCACATGAAGATAAAGTAGAAATAAAAATTGGTTCAACATGGAAGAAGACCTAAATTCCCCCAACACTTTGCATCATCCCCAATATCGAAAAGTGATATTATGACACATAGAAGAATGATGACACAAATAGAATAAGTTCATGAGATATTTTTTTGCATGTATCTAAGTACCTACAAGGGTAGCAAGGGTCCTCTATGTAGGATCATAAACATAAAAATACAAGCACTGGGGAACACAAACAAACAAACAAATCTAATCTACAGATGTAGAAGAGGCACCACCTTAGTCCTCATCGACCAACAAGTCATCCTACTCCTAGTATAGATCATTATAAGGGGAGGGAGGATGAGCCGGTAAGGGATGGATAGAAAGGTAAGTACCCTTTGAGTCACCTACAACAAGAGATAAGAAGGCCCCTCGAGGTCTCCTTCATCAAGTTCCTATGAAGCAAAGGTCATCGATCTTGCAATGATCAAGGATAGAGCTAGGATATCATCCACCAATTTGAATATGCACTTCTCAGGAGTTCCCTATGTCAACTTAACGAGAGAAGGACAAGCCACCCGAGATTCATGGTTGGCCTCGAGAAGAGGGGTGGTGACCAACTCCAAGAAAGCGAAGGTTGCCTCTATCACAAGGATGACACAGGCCAAGACAGAAATAGCCTCCGAAGAAGGAAAACCCTTCCTGCAACCATCACTCACAGTAAGGACATCTTCCAACTTATGCTTCAGTGGAGGATGTGGGATCCCCATAGATGAAGCAAAAGTGGAGGAAGAAGAAGATAAATTTGTAGAGGACACCACCTTTGTATTAGGCATTTCAATGGGTTGCAAGAAAGGAGGGATGTCCGAGAGGGACATCAAAAGAGGAAACTCCGCAAAGGGAGTGATGAAAACCTACGCCCTTTTGGGGTGAGCATCATTAGGACCCACCAGAGGAGCCAGTAGAAAAATAGAATCGATGGGAACTAAGGCAAGAACAACACAAGGAAGCAGAGCAAGAGAAGAAATGGGAGCTGAGACAACAAGCTCATCCTCAATATTTTGTGGGGTAGTGTGCTCTATGGCTAGAGCCTTTTATCAGTGCTTACACTCACATTTACGCTGGCTATGAGCGGTAGAGGATGCAACCTGAGAATAGGCTAGAGGCTACTACTCAACTACAAGAGCATCCTTCACAACCGTTACCTGTGGAAGAGTGGTCTCCTCAGTTGGAGCAGGAGGAGGAAGCACAAAGGTAGAAATGACAACAAAAGAAGAAGAAGACACAAGTACCTTGGCAATGGGCCTCTTCCCATTAATTTCCTGAGGGACATGTGGAAAAATAATCAAAGCCTGCAGAGGCCGACATGCACGAAAAGCCCCATGGGAATGCTTCCCCTTCCCATAGACAGTGGTTTAGGGAACCATGGGCAAAACAGGAAACTGAAAAGTTTGATGCTTCACCTTCCACCATGATTCGGGAAGTATATGCAAGAAAATTAGAAGATGTAGAAGGAGAAGGCTCTAGAGTGCAAGCAAGTTTCTCCTTCCCCTTTGGTAGGGTAGAAGAAATAGCTGATTGTTGCACTATCATAGAGGCCTTCACGAAAACAACATAGGGAGACACATTAAAACTAACCTTCGACACCAAGCCCCTAGTCTTCTATTTAATATAAGCTTGATACAAAAATTCTCCCCTTGGAGGAAGGGGTCTGATAGGGGTGGGCTAAAAGTGATCCAGAGATAAGCCCCCACATGACACTAGTTGTTTGTAGCTAGTTTCATGAACCACATGCATTGTGCCCTCATGGGGGAATTTCAAACACTTGTGGACTACAAAGGCAACATCATTCATAGAGTCTAGCCATGGAATGCCTAGCCTAACTCTAAACAAGGCAAATTATAGAATCACAAAAAATGTCACATCTACAGCCTTAGGTCCCACCAAGACTGACAAAGAAATGGTGCCCATAAGGGCAATAGAAATTCTATCATGAGTACAGAGAGTGGCCTGCAACTCTTCATATTTAACCTTTTGTAAACTATTTATGAACAAAGTTTCCTCTATTATCACATTCACCTAACTCGTTGGATCGACCATGACACCAGTCACAACGTTGTCATTAATCTGAGTGGGAACATACAATGGGGAAGGCTCCCTGTTAAGTGGAAAATCATGTGAGGTAAAATTTATGTCAGGGATAGCACTTGCATTCTCAGTAGGAGGTATACGCATGAACAAGACCATGTTCATGTACTCGGATGGGACCAACTCAAAAAATCTAGAAGACTGTGTGCCTAAATTTGTAGAGAGAAGGAAATGGATCAATATAAATTTTTAACTCACTATTAGCCTTGGCTACAAATTTATTGGAGTTATGTTTCCTTCCATCGAGCATATAGTCCCATCATCGATGTGATCCTGAATCTCATGACACAGGCGTACACATTGCTCGATGTCATGTCTTTGCACCTGATGAAATTGGAAAAATTGTTGTGCAGCATGCCACTCGAGATACAGCTCAGAAAGAGGTTGAACTTCTAGAAATGTTAAAATTTTATCTTTTAAAAAAAAAATTAAGACAACAGTATAGGATTCATATAGTTTTATAAAATGCCTATTGTGTCCTATACCTTTGTCTTTAGGTGCAGAGACCACATTTTCAATAGCCTTATTCCTTCTAGTATCGCCAGAAACCAACACTACTGACCCTTTATTGGGACAAGAGTGCAAGGATGAACCCTCGAACTAAGCGACCATATGTTGGTACTTGTGCAACGCTGCACATAGATGTGCAAAGGAAGGATACTTCATCAAGGAAAACTTGTCTTGCCAAGATTTTTGTAAGTTCCTAATGAAGACCTTCTAAACATCAAAGTCAGGTAGACAATAAGAGATCTGAGAAAACAACGCTTGATAACAAGTGATGAAGTCAGTAACTTTTTCATGGTCCCCTTGCTTGTGTTGAATGAGATCAGAGAAAGCCATCTTCAATCCAATGTTAGCTTGGAAATGTCTAAGCAATTGATTCACCAATTGATCAAATGAGAAGATAGAATTCTCTGGCAAGGAACAATACCAATCAAGGGATCATGAAAAAATATTTTCCAAATGATAGGGACACATGGGGAGATCAAAGAAAATGAAACGATTTTTTGCATTATCAAACTTGTAAGGCTAAAACAAGGGTAAACTAATGGGAAATTACACAAGGTGCAAATTTACGCCATTACAGTATGTTGTACTAAATTAAGAAAATAATGAATTGGGATATGATCTTGTTGTGAGATCTATAATATGTGCATATATAATTGGTTTAGGCTACCCACGTGGGTTAGAATTTCTTAGATAATTCACCCTTTCAACACATATTTATTTGTTTTATTATTTTATTCACTAAAATATCCTTTTTAGTGGAAAACATATTAGTTTTCGGTACATTTCCTTCAATTATTAAATCAAACTAAGATACTCATTTTAAACTTACTTGATACTTTTATTTGGCTTTTGACATCATATAGATTTTGTTTAGGTTTAAATGCTAGAAAAATTATAAATCTTTTAATTGATTAGTATATTTATTTATTTACAAGCATTGAAGAGTTGTTTCTTTTCTCTAACATGCATTGGTGGGGAATAGCTTCCAAAAACTGATTTCATTTGTCTATCATAATTTTTCTCATGTTGTGGTGGAAGTGGATTATTTGGTAATTATGAAAAAAATCCTTAATTTTCATCATTCATATCTTATCACATCACTATTCATGGGCTTTTCAATTACATTATAGTTTTATCAATAACTTTACAATTTCTAAAAGATCAAGAGATTTTTTCCCTCTCAAAAGGAATTTTGTCCTTAATGGATTTGAAGCTGAAAATATTGATAATACAAACCAGTAGATGAAGTGGAAGAGAAATAGTTTGAACAAAGGGTTGGTTGAAAAGCAAGAACCCTTTAACTTTGAAAGCTAGCAGGATGTGGCTAAGGGAAAAAATAATAAAGTATTTCTACCCCTTTTGGAGGGAATGTAAGGAACCTAATCACAAGGTAGTTACTAGAAACAAGAAACTTGCAAATTATGGATCAAAGTCTAGGAATTCAAGAATATTTTCTTTGAGAAATGCAAGGCAAAGAGACATTAGGAAAGACATTGTCTATGGTTTATAGAAAACCATCATGGGCCTATGTTTGAATAGCACACTTACTTCCAAGAAATGAAAATAATTTCTTGGGATGTCAAAGGTCTGAACAACTCTCACAAACAAGACCTCTTGACTAATCTATAGTCTAGTTACAGCACAAATTGGACGTTTTACTAATTCATGAAATGGAGATGGAAGTGGATAAGTTGAGAAAATTGAAGTGTTATTTAAGGATGGTGGGTTTCATGCATTCAGTGTTGATGGGATTCAAGTGGCATTGCCATGTTTTGGAATCCTTAAGTGGTGAACAGCTATACTTTCTTTGAAGACACCAATCATGTTGCCACTCAATTTTTTAATATCACAGATAATAGTTCTTGGATTTCTTCTATATTTATGCTTTGAACACCAAAGGTGCTAGGAAGAAATTATGGAATAGCCTTAGATTTTTTAAATATATCGACCCTAATAGTAAATGGCTTATGATGGGGAATGTTAATACTCCTTTCAAGGAAAATGAGAAGTTAGGAAGCTCACAGATTTTTTTAGATAGCAGGGGAGACTTGATGGACTTCATTGATGACCAAGCTTTACCTGGTCAAATAGATGTACTAGAGCTTCTCTCATTCAAGTGAGACTTGACTATGTTCTACTTATTTTGACTAACTATCCTTATTTTATTATTCATTATTAGCTCTTACAAGGCTTGACTTAGAACATTTGTCAGAACATTTCAAGATCATTTTCTCTATGGATATTATCAGAGGGAAAAAGAGCTTTCCTTTTAGATTTGAAAAATGTGGACTCTTCATCTTGATTTGGAAAGTAAAATTTCTAAATGGTGGAACATCAAGGTGGAAGGTTCATCGATGTATAGATTTTCTAAAAATATATCCAATATTAAAACATATATTTAGGTGTTGAATAAAAAATCCTTTAGTGATATCTTTAAGAAGGAAGAGGGGACAAAGAGTAAACTAGATTCTATTCCAAAGGAAATTTAGCAAACGGATATGGATGGTTGTCTTCTCAAGTTGGAAAGTGAACTCCTTTTTGAACTCTATTCTATTGTTTACAGCAAAGAGGGACTTTGGATGCAAAGATCAAGAATTATTTGGCTGAAGAATAGGGACCAAAACACACAAAAAAACACCTTACTACCCTCGAGCACAAAAATACTAATAAAATAAAGGAAATCCAGATCAATAATACTTTGATTTTTGAGGACTCTAAAATTTGTAATGCAATGACTTGTTATTACAAATCCCTCCTTTACATTGACACTTCTATCAATATGGATATTGAGAGGAGCATTTTAGAAGAGATTCCTATAATCCTAAATGATGAGGATAACTCTCAATTGAGTAAGCTCCCTACAGATGAAGAGATCAGAGCTACTATCTTCTCCTTTGAGGGAAACAAAATTCCTAGTCCAAATGGTTTCCCCTACCTTTTCTTCCAAGTTTATTGGGAAATTATTGCTAAGGATATGATTTCTACTATAAAAGGATTTTTTGGTAGTAGAAGAGTTTTTAAGGAGATGAGTTCTACTTTTCTTGTCATTTTTCCTAAAAAGCTAGGTGTTGATTCCTTTGGTGATTTTAGACCTACTAGCATCTAAAAATTGATTTATAATGTCTTTTCTAAGGTGATAGTAACTGTATTGAAGGTGGTTCTCCCCAAGTTGATCTCGATCTAGCAAAATTTGTTTGTGCAAGGAAGATAAATTTTGGATTTCATTATACTATTCACAAGGTTCTTCATTCATTATACATGAATAAGAAGGAATTTTTTCTCCTCAAAATTGAACTTATGAAATCTTATGATAGGATGATGTGGGATTTCTTGCAGAAAGTGATTGCAAAGTTTGGATTTGAGGCTAGATTCTTAGATCTTATATATGAGACGATCTCTACTCAAAAATAAATTGTTTTAGTTGATGGAACTCTCTATATAGAATTTTTAAGATTTCTAGGGCTATCAAACAACGGTACCCTATCTCTCCTTTCTTATTTTCTATCATGGCTGAAGTCCTGGGTAGAAATATTCTCAAGGAAATCAATGATAGTAGATTTTAGGGTGTTTTCCTACTTCAATGGGCCCTCCTTGTTCTCACTAGCAATTCATGGATTACGCTATTACAATTGGAGATTATTAGTGAGAGAGGCTAGAAAAATCAAATTCATTTTGTATAATTATGAATTAGCTTCTAGGAAAAAAATTAGTCTTTCAAAGAGCGCAATCTTTTTTATGAACACTCTTATTCATTGACAACTCAAGATAGCCTAAATCATTCAATGACAAGTGGGTCATCTTCCCTCTAAATACTTGGGAATTACCCTCTTTTTTGGTAAGACCCTAGATTCCTTTTGGGCTGAGTTTGTGGAAAAATTTCAGTCATAGTTGGTTGGATGCAAAGGGAATCTTTTGAGTCAAGCCAAAAAAAACATCTAATAAAATATACCTTGTAAATTTTTTCAATGTTTGTCACAAGCCTTTTTAAGATCCTTGTGAATTTTTTTGAAAGGTTGGAATAGATCCAGAAAAAATCCTTTGGGCTATTTTTGAGAAGAAGAAAATAATCCCTCTAGTTGCTTGGGAGGGCATTTTCAAACCAAAAAAAAAGGTAGATTGGATATTAGAAAGATCAAGGAATTTAATCTTTCTCTTATGGCCAAAATTTCTTGGAGATTGATGTTTGAGCACAATGAATGGACTAAGACCCTAAAGAGAAAATATCTCTCTTAAAATACAAGCTTGTAGGAGTATATTGATTGCATGGACCTACCTCTTGGGTTGAGTATTTGGAAAAGCATTGTGAATAGCAAGAGCCTCATAAAAAAATTTAAATGGGAACTAGGGAATGGTTCATCTATAAATTTTTGGGATGATAGGTGGACTCTTGATACCCCTCCTTCAATATATGATTGGGTGTGTTTTTTAAAAGAGATTTGTGTAAGGACCATTAGTTTCAAATTTTTTTATTACATGGAGATGGGTTCTTGGAAATGTCTTGTTGCTTTACTTCCCTCTCCTTCCTAGGAAGCTTATGTCTCAAGGCTTCATTTTTTGTTTTCTCGTTCCCTTCATTTTTTGTTTTCTCGTTCCCATACTCCTTTGTTCCCTAGGTATTATGATCTTGTGTGGTGTGGTACCCCTCATGGGTCCTATACTATCACCTCTACTTGTGTTGCCCTTGTGGGTTTGAATTTTCCCTCAACTTTTTAGGTTAAGGTCTAGAATCCTCAACTAATTCCAAAAGAAAAGAAAAAATATTTTAATTCTTGGCTCAAAATAAGGTCCTAACCCTAGATAATATCACCAAAATTGTATTTACTTTTCCCAATAGGATTTTCCTCTATGAAAATGATGCTAAGAGTGTCACTCACTTGTTGATTGATTGTTCCTTTTCAAGAGAGTTCTAAAAAAAAAAAAAAACTTTGGAATGTTTGTTGGATCAATGGGTTTCTCCCTCTTCTAACCCATCCTTGAGGTTTCTTTGGTCTCCAATTCTCCCCCATACATCTTGGAGTTTATGGAAGGAGATAAATAATTGAATCTTCAGAGATAAAGAAAGTTCTAGCTAATAGAATGGCTAAAAGAATCTCCATGGCCAGTAAGGAGAGCTTCATGGTGGGGATTTTGGAGAAAATTTTGAATGATTTCAAAATTGAGGTCTCTCCTTTAGATCTCCAAATTTTGAAGGATTGGAACTTACAATTTGATATGTCAACTCCCTTCAATAACATGAAGAAATCAAGAGAAGGGGTGGTTTAGAACCCTCATCATTTGGGATGGATAAAGGTTAACTTTGGCAAGGTCTCCAAGGGAAAATTGGGAGCTATTGGAGGTGGTGGATTCTTGCAATATTGGAAGGGTGATTTCATCTTTGTTTTTTCTCTTCTCCTTGCAATGTAATCTAAACATTATGCTAAGGTAGCAGCAACTTTTAATGTTATCAAACTTGCACATTCTAAAAGGTTCAAGAAATTTATCATGGAAGGAGACTCTTTAAACAACATTCAATCCCTAAGAGGTATCCAATTTTCAAGTTGGATGATTGATACCTTCATAAAATAAACCCTTAAGCTAGTTTATTCCTTTGAGGAATTTATTTTTTCACATATTTTTCATGAGGGTAATAAGCTAGCAAAATCTCTTGCAAACCTAGGAGTTAGTTATGAGAACATTAAGATTCAAGAGAATTCAATTTCCTTCCCCACACAAGTTAAACTAGTTCTAAGTAATGAGTACTTTACAAGTGGAGGCTCACACTTCAAGTATAAGTATAATCAAGGAAGGAGAACTCATATGAATAATTTATGAAGATTTCTAGTAACTTTTATGTTAGTTCTCACTGTTTATCATCTATTCTTAGTTGGAATAGAAAACAACGGTTTCTTCACAGGTGTCTATGAACAAGGGTGAAGATATTTTTAAAATGATGGGGAGTGATAGAAATAAGGAGGAGCCCTCAAACTTTGAGGGGTTTTTGTAGGCCTCAATTACAGAATATTTTGGAGGAAAATGATCTTATTTCATATCTTGAAAGACTCAAAGGTCACGATCTAGCAATAACAATGATTGTAGCCGAGGAATGGAAAATAGGAAGGTGTTAATTTTTTGGTGGGAATGTATGTTAAATGAGGACCTTAATTCCCAAATTATTGGTCTCTCTACAAAAGGTAGGAAATTTTTTAAGATACAAAGGTTAGTTATAAAGCTCTCCAAGTCTTCTTCAAAAGTGATGAGGGGAATAGGTGGTCAAGTCTCATTTTATATATGAGTGTACCTCCTTAAAACTAGTGTGGGTTATTATGGTGAAAAGTGCCATGAGGTATGTTTCCCTAGAAGGGAGGTTTAAATCCATTTATGGCTATCACTTT
>VDFB02058242.1:78665950-78782760 GCA_007258455.2 Sequoia sempervirens | reverse complement strand
GCGGCTTGTCTTGAGCACCATTGTCCTTTCCGGTTGTCCTCGCTTCAGCCATCTGCAACATAACAAACATTCATCAGCAATTAAATTTAATAAAATAAGGCATGATAGGGGCTGCAGTCGAATTCTAGAAGCTGCAATAACTCTCGTGTTTGCAAACCTCAGCTTCTTCTTTTGAATATATTCGAATTCCGACACTTAGAACGGATTTCTAAGTGAACTCTGATGATTTCACTTCACTATCAGCAATCAGCAATTTAAACTTCTTAACTTTGCACTTCAAACCAGCAATCAGCAATCTCACACTTTAGCAAGTTCGTACTTTTACTTCAAGGCGTCCTTCTTTTATTGGCAACTTCAACTAAGCTTAAACAAATTTCAGACTTCAGCTTCAACACTAGCAAAGGCCGTACCTCTTTCAGCTCTCAGCAATGGCGTACCTTGACTTTAGCAAAATACTTCTGTACTTCAGCAATGGCGTACCTCTTTCAGCTCTCAGCAAACTCAAGGCGTCTCCTTCCTCAACTCAGCAACATTCAAATTCTCTCAAGCCTCAGCAATTCACACTTTGCTTCACCCTTAGAGCAAGTTCGACTTCCAGCTGTGAAAATGAGTGAAAAACTTGCTCATTTTATAGCTAAAATTCGAATTCTAGAAGGAGTTAATTTTAGCCAGTGCCATTAAACTCCACTACTCCACTTCAAGAATTCGAATTTTCCCTCTCTGGTGTTTCTGACACTTGTCTCCAGTCGTCGGGAATATTATTCTTCTAGAAACTTGACTTTGACTGGCGTTTTTGAATTCCTCTTTGAAAAATTTAATTTAAATTCATCATTTTTTTACTCACCAGCCGGGGCTCTGTTACTGGAATTCGAATTTTTACTCTCTTCTGCTCTGGAAAATTCATCCTCGAAGAATTCAAACAAAATTATTTAAGCAATTCCTCTTGAATTCATCATTCGAAGAAAATTCATCTTGAAAGCACATTTTACTCGTTTTTGCCTTAGAAAATTTTAAATTCTCCCTTAGGAAAATTCACAATTTGAGCACTGATCAAATTCTTCACTGAAAAAGTGTCGGCGAAGTTTGAAAGACTTGGAAATCCATCCATCATAACAAATGTTCAGTACCCAGAAGCCAATTTTCTTCAGAATGACTCGAATCCATGGGTACCCAACGAACGGGTTCATTTAATTTTTTCGAATTTTGAACCTTAGAAAAATATTACTTCCATCATTTAAATTCATTCTTCGCCTGTGATCACTCTGTGTTGCTCTGACCTCTTGAAAAATTTGAAGAACTTGAATTATCATCGTCTCTGAATTTATCACTGGGAAAAGTTGCTCGTGCTTTGAAAAATTTATCACTCTGAGTCCTAAGCGTATTTTCCAAGGAAAATAATTTTGCCTTAGAAAATATTTAAATCATCTCTTGCATTTTGAGAACTTGCCTTAGAAAAATTTCGATTGCCAGTGGAGAGGAATTTTGATCAACTTCATTTAGAAATTTTACATTCATCAAGCACGCCCCACTTCATTTGTATTTCACTCCACACTTAGGAAATATTTATTCCTGCTTGAGGCGCCTAGCACACTTAGCATTTTATTTCACACCTTGGAATATTTTCTAACACTTACCACTTCCAACGCCTAGCAAGTTTGTTTTGACTTCACACGCCTTAGAAAATTTTCTAACACCTTATGACTCCCATCAACCTTTGGCGCCTAGCACACTTGAGAGGAAATTAAAAAAATCACGCCCAACATTCACCTTGGGCGCATTCTTGATGTGGAGGAGGATAACGCCTCACTTTTCACCATGTCTAGGCAATATTTCTTACCCCACTTACCACCTTTATTCATCTTTTACCATCCAAACTTGGGCGCATTTGAGCATGTCCACTGGATGACCTTTCAACTTCACTTTTTTGTCTTGACATGCACTAGTTTGGGCGCATTTTGCCTATGGAGGAGGACGAGATTCTTTGACCTTGTTGACTTTCTCTCCCCTTGAGCGCATTTTGATGTGTCTAGTGGATGAACTTTTCCAACGCCTCAAGAGTGACTCTTCAGCTTCCAAATTTCGTCTTCACATGCACAAGTTTGGGCGCATTTCACCCCTGCTACAGGATAAGCTTGCAATCTGGGCGCATTTTGCTCTTGCTGGTGGATGAAAACGTTTGACTTTGCTTTGACCACCTTGTCTTTTGGGCGCATTTCACCCCTGCTACAGGATGGGCGCATTTTGATGGGTGAGGCGGATTTTTCATACTTAGAAACTTTTTCAACTTTTCCTTCTTCCTTCTTGGGCGCATTCTAGCCTGGCAGCAGGATGAAAATCGTTGACTTTCGTTTGACTTCCCTGCCTTTTGGGCGCATTTTGACCCCTGAGCAGGATGAACTCACACTTAGAAATTTTTATGCCACTTTAGCTGAGATGGGCGCATTTTGCCAGGCCTACTGGATGAAGTTCCAGACTTAGGCAAATTTTCATCATCCTTTGCCAACTTACGTGCCCTGCTATTTATAGTAAGTTCTCTGAATTTGCGCCTCTAAAGCTCGGATCAACCTGAAATTTTAAACATAGCTTCCTCACGATCCTATCAACCTGTCGGCACTGCCACTTTTAGTCACCCTGCTATTTATAGCCTGTTTCTGAAGGTGGCTTACTATAAATAGTAAGCTCTTGTTTCTGATAGCTCCCAAGCTCCGATCGAGTTGAAATTTGAATGAGGCGATCCTCACCACGTGACTGTTATGACACGAGCATGCCACGATTTACTATTTTTAGCCAGGTTTCAATTTGACGTACTATAAATAGTAAGCTCCGTTTGACCCGAAATTTCACCAGCAGATAGCCTGAAGGACACTGATCGCGGTGGTTTACACCGGATTTCGAAGATTTTGACTTTTGATACCTATTTTTAGGCTCCGAAGCTGGAAACCCTAATTTGCATTGCATGCGTATCAAAAGATCTCCGTTTGTCTTTGTTTCTGCGGCACTGCGATCGGCTCGAGAATCTGAACTGGCTGGGAAGTGGCGGGACATACTGCTAAAAATAGCAAGTTCCTTACGAGTGAGAATCCTCGTTTGCATGTCACACCATCGCGAAGCTCTCGAAAACCCATCAGGAATATCCAGACATGCAAAAGAAACCTCGACATGCAAACCCTAAAAATAGCCTCGGAAGGCTGAATCCTGAAAGTGGTCATCTCGACTTGCATGTTACATCATCGCGAAGGTCTAGAAAAACCCAGAAGGAATATCCAACATGCAAAGAAAATCTCTGCATCTGGACCCTGAAATTAGCTCCAGCCGGACTGCTAAAAATAGTAAGTTATCTGTTTTTGCTCAAATTTGGCCTGCAAGCAATCTGATATACTCTGAATGCCGTGTGGTGATCGGAATCTCAAAATAGCTGATAGATTGCCCTGAATTTCACACTTACTAAAAATAGTAAGTATCTTAGAATCTGATGAAAATTGGCTGGAAGCCCGCTGGAAACATGCTGACAACAACATTAAGTTCAATTTTCAATTTACTCACTTTATCTGACTTTGAATTGACCAGGAACAACGAAACCCTAATTTTAGACTTGGCCAATATTTCGCGTTTAAGCTCAATGACGGACACAACCCCCCCGAAAGGCAGACACCAGAAAAGAGACAGAGCGAGAGAGAGGAGAAAACCCAAGCCAAAAGACCGGAACGGAGCAAAAATCAGGGGGTCCCCATCTTGAATGGGGCGATGTGTGAAAAAGGTCACAACAGGTCCACAATGAGGTAAGAAAATTGGCATTGCTGATTTTATTATTTATTTGAATTATTAAATTTTATTATTGTTGATTTTCATTTTATTATTTAAAATTTATAGGCTAGCAGCTTAACTGATTTTAATTTTTGTAACTTGTTTGCACTTGCAGTTATGTATGCTCCTTCATTCAGCCTATTGTGCAAGTGATTAGATATGTTGATACTGACTCTCCTAGCCTTGGAGAGATTTATGAGACCTTTGATAGTATGCTTGGACAGGTCAAACAAGCAATTTATAGCAAGGATCCTTCTTTGGCATTTTATGAGGAGCATCTTAGGCCCATTGTGACGCGACGGTGGGACATTATGAACACCCCGCTTCATATGGCAGCCTATGCTCTCAATCCGAAATGGTATGCACCGAGGCCTGGGAGAGTGGCTCCATCTCATGATGAAGAGGTGAAAGAAGGCTTCATGAGGGCCCTTACAAAAATGTATACTTCAGAGGAATCTACCATACTTCGCACACAATGGCTTGCATTTGCCAATCTTCGTGGTCCAACCTTCGGCAAACCAGAGGCGAGGATGGATAGAGCTACATTGGCTCAAACCAACCCTATTGGATGGTGGACGTGGCATGGGAAGGATGCACCAGAGTTGAGATTACTTGTTGTTCGCCTTCTTTCACAGGTTGCCAGTTCCTCTGCTGCAGAGAGGAATTGGTCCACATATAGCTTCATCCAATCAGTCAAGAGGAACTGCCTTACCTCTAGACGATCGGAGAAGTTGGTGGCAGTACACAGTGCTTTGCGCTTACAGGATCGCCAGTCTAGTGAGTATCGTTAGACTCCAGCCTTACGTTGGGATGTTAATCCCGAAGATGCTACGCAGATTGAGGAGGATGCACATGAGGGATTGGTGGGTGTTCCATTGGTTGAGACAGATCCTTCTATTGACATGGACACTGACACTGACTTAGACTCGAGCTCTGATGGCGAGGACGATGCTGATTTAGACCTACCTTCTGCTGATTAGGGACCATGGACAGCGATATATTTTCTTAGTTTTATGTTTATCATGTCATTTCATAGTTGAGACTTGGAGCCTTTGGGCATTTTGGTTATAATTATCAGACTTTTATATGATATGTATGCACATTTATAATGAAAATCATTTGAACTTTGTTAATTTGTTTGTCAATTCTCATGTGAAATCTCAATTCAAGTCTAATGATATGTATTAAGCTTATACAATGTCTAGAATGAATGCTTTATCAATGTTATGCTATGAACTTTTGAAATTTCTCTATATTTTTAAAAATTTCCCTATTTTTTTGTCAGCCGTCCCCTGCCGTCCCCTAAAAAATGACCCAAAAGTACCCCCGTACCAGAAACTCGTCCCGCCGTACCGGGTACTCCCCGTCCCCGAAACCCCGTGGAGCATAGGTATTCTCCAATTTAGAAAGTATGGCCCATGCTGGTACAAAAGTACGGCCCAACCAGCAGCAATAAATAAATCTGTACACTTTGAATGATTTGCCAGATACTGTAAATAGATCTTTTGAAGTCGCCTCAAATGATAGATGAATATTCTTCTTCAAACCCCTTCCTGAATCGATTCAATAAGCACAACTGCAACCTCTGAATGAAATCACCCTATTTGACAATCTTCAACTGATATTTCACAGTCTCAGTATGTCAAAGCTTGAAGAGGGAACGTTCCTCAAAACCTGTTGATCTGCAGAAACCCTGGTTTCTCAAACCCCAATGCTCTCAGAGAGAAAAAGATAACAAATTCGAATAATCACATAAGAGTTCGATTTGTCTTTTGAAAGAATATATAACCTTCTCAAAATTTCGACCTTTCTCTCATAAAATCCATTAAATTGCATTTAATAATAAATATTCGCCCTTTTTCAATACTTAGGCTAATATTAAATTAAATGGCGTCCCTTTTATTTTAATGAGTATTAAACTCATTAAATATTAAATTTCCCCTTCCTTATGTTGTACCCAAAACCAAAATTTTTGCTTCATCAAGGCATTTTGTTTAAAGAGTCTAAATCTTGCTAAAATGATGTCAAGTATAGTTTTTTTGGCAATATCAAGCATGGAGTTTTGTCAATATTTTGTCAATCAAAGTCAGTTTTATTGATCAGAACCTGAAGCAGAGACTCAAAATGGAGCTTTTCATGATGGAGGAGCGTCTCACGATAGTATTTCACGTGGCACATGGTCATTTCAGTGGTCGAGATGGAGTTTTCAATGGTTAATTTATGAAGATTTTTCAGAGAAAAGCAAACAAGCGCACCTGTAGCCCAAGGGCGCCCTTCTTTTTGAAAGTCAAGATTTTGTTGAAAGTGCTCATGCATACAGTCAATCTCTTCAGAATTGGTCTAGCTATCCGATGAGCTATCCAGCGAAGCTTTCCGAGGCCCGTAGCTCCGGCAACTGGCGATAGAAGTTGAAATTCTCAAAGTTCCAGATATGAGAAATTGTCCTTTTTCAAGCAAAAGCGCAACTATAGCTTGAGGGCGCCCTTCTTAAAGAGGGGGTAGATTCTGGTATTTTTGGTGGCTAATGCAGTCAAACTCTTCACGACTAGTCTGCTCATCCGACGAGTTATCAAACGCAGTCATCCGAGTCTCAGAGCTCCAGCAGCCAACGTCTGAAGATGAGCTTATAATGGAGATTTCACGTTCCAGAGCTTCTTCGTTGCATTTCCAGTGCAACTATAGCACAGGGGCGCTGGTTAAAATGACCCTTATGATGGCCAAATCTGCAAACGAGGTCTTCCTGATATCAGTACTACGCTAGTCCAGCTTCGCGATGCATCATCCTGCCTGTCGATCCGACGTTCCAGGTGATCGTGACAGAGGTTCTACCAAGCACGTAATTTCACGGGCGGACCAACATAAAATTTTCATTGTATTTCTACAGTCCAGGGGCGCCTAGCCTTTAGGCCTGTCAGATGAGGTCGTTCGCTTTCGAAGTCTTCACGGGATTCAAGCGTAATTACTTTATCTATCCAACGAGCCCAGCCATCAGCTTCCAGGATTTGGCAGTCGCTCGTATGTGTGAGGTTTTTGGCGAAGTGTTGAAAAGTGAAGATAACTCGCAAAATGGCTAAGTGTTGGTCGTTTATTCCATCTTGGGATGGGCGCCCTTCTATTTGAGGTCTTACAAGCAGTTTTCTTGCTTCGTCACCTCTAGAGACTTCTCTTCTCAATCCTTTTGGCTATCCGTTAAAACAAACGTGGCTCGAATCGGGTCATCCCAGCTCTAGATATCAAAGGTCGAAGTAGGGCATCTGGTTGAGAGTTGTACTTTTGTAAAAGATGGCCAGTTGTAACTTTGTACTCAGCTACAAAGTAGGAAGTTAATAAAAAGTGTAAAATCTTGAGCAAATGGACGCCTATAAGCTCGAATGATGACTTTTCGGAATCAGTGAAGTCCAACGGTGAAGCCTAAAGCTTCATTTGGTTTGTCAGCTGAAGTTGAATAATATTTAATATTTATTATGCATATTTGGCATTAAATGGCAATTTTATAAAGTTGGCGCCCTCTTTATGCTAAGTTTTCAATTTGCATGATGATGAATATTAATTTATTATTATTTATTTCGGGACTTTGAGTCAGTGGCAGTTCAACTGAAGGGGGACCAATTGAAGGGCTTCTATTTCAATCAGGGTTTTAAATCTTGCAGTTCACAAGATGCGAATTTCTTCTTATTTAAACATGGCGCCATCTTCATTTCTTATTCACAAAGCTAAAGAGAAATTCGTTTTTCTTAAGAGAAATTCATATTTTTCAAGCAAAATTCGTATTTCTTCAAGGCAAAGGCGTATCTTCAAGGAAAATTCGTATTTTTAGAGCAAAGGCGAATTTTAGCAAACCAAAGGCAAATTCTTCATCAACAATCATTGGCAAAGACATCAAAACACTTTCTTTGCAGGTACAAGTCAGAATTATCAGCAGACTTTAGACAAGATGGCAATTTTAGCAGAAGCAGAGCACTAAAAACTTCTTTCTTCTGTCTTAAATTCTTCTATTTCTCGTCTTAAATTCTTTTGCATGTTTGAAGAATTGGCAACTTTTGGAAAAACAAATCATCTAGGTTGATTCAGAATAGCTTCCTCAAGAAAACCCATGTGCCAGAATTTTTCAGGAAAATTTACTCCAGAGCATCAGTTCTCGAGGCTCTAATTTTTTCAACTGGAAATTCCTTGCATGATCGAGTTGAAGTCAGATTTTCACATTTTTGACGTTCTGGGTTGTCTTAGAATATTTTTCTCGACAAAACCCATATCTCAGATTTTTCACCGAAAATAACTCTTCAACAGGCTATTTTTAGCCTCAGCAGGGTATTTTTAGCTTTCCAGAAATCTTGTCAAAATACAGCCATGCTCACAGTCAACAGGTGAGTTTTTCAGAGTGCAGTTCACGCATACTAAATTCAAGACCAAATCAGTCTTAATTCATGTTTTTGTCATAAAAGCTGAGACCGATTTGTATCAAGTGCATTCAGAGGGTTGACAGGCGTAGTCATTCAAATCCATATGGTTGCATGCCTTGTATGGCCGATTTTCTTCCAAAGCCGGTTTAGAGGGTTGATACTGTTGGAATTTTGCATGTGCAGCAAGTTCGTTTGCATTTCTCACAACCAGAGTGTGCACAGTCAAACCTCGCAGTTTCGTCATGCAACACTCTTTCATTAGGGAGAAGCGTCAGAGACATCAAGCTGCAGAAGAGATAGTGGTCATCACTTCAGTTACGGAGCCGCCAAAGTTACCAGTCAGTGAAATGCTAGTTTGAGTGTGCAAAGATTGCCAAGATTGCTCAAGTTGCTGACGTTCAGATGTTGATGCAGTTAACAATCTCGTTGAGGGATTGGTTGCTCGAGATCACAGCCAGTAGACTTCAGTTCCCACCTCTCAGAATAGACATTACACACAGGAGTTAAACTTGGTGTTGCTTTCTCAAGTTAACTCGCTGTCTTATCTCATGCATATCTATTCTGAGATTTGCTTTATTTACTTGGAGTTTCATTTAGGGTTTTCGTTAACTGATGGTAGTCTTCCAGTTAACTCGCTTTCAATAAGGACGTACATGCTTGCACAATTGTCCATTTTTAGATTAGATGTTTCGGTTAACTGATGGTAGTTTTCCAGTTGATTGTATAGTTTACTTTATTAGGGCTTAGCAATAAATCTTGCATGCATTGCAAGACTGTAGTTGACTCAAGGTGATTTTAGGGTTCCTTACACCTTGATGTATATAAATAAGAGTTTTTGCTTATTTGTAATTAACTTTTGCTTGAGAGAGAAATATATGCTGCGCCTACCTTGCCCTCAATATTGCTCTTTTGGTATTTGTTCATGTGTCTTTACTATTATGATTAAGTGTTATGCCACATAGGGTTTCATGCAATTGTAATGGTGAATTCTTTCCATAGTTTAGATAAATCTGTTTTGTGCATCTTTACCATTATGATCAATTGTTATGCCACATAGGGTTTCATGCAATTGTAATGATAAATCTGTTTTGTGAGTCTTTACTATTATGATCAAGTGTTATGCCACATAGGGTTTCATGCAATTGTAATGTTGAATTCTTTCCATAGTTTAGATAAATCTGTTTTGTGCATCTTTACCATTATGATCAATTGTTATGCCACATAGGGTTTCATGCGATTGTAATGATAAATCTGTTTTGTGAGTCTTTACTATTATGATCAATTGTTATGCCACATAGGGTTTCATGCGATTGTCATGGTGAATTCTTCCCATAGTTTAGAGAAATCTGTTTTGTGCTTAATAAACTTGTTCAGATTGAGATGATAGTTGCACCACCTTGCCTTCAAGTAGAGAATCTGCACTTGGTTATCGTGTGTTGTCGTGGACAATAAACTAATTCGGATTGAGATAATAGATGCGCCACCTTGCCTTCAAGTAGAGAATCCGTATCTAGTTTATCGTGTGATGTTGTTACCAATAAACTTGTCTAGATTGAGCTGATAGTTGCGCCACCTTGCCTTCAAGTTGAGAATCTATACACGTTTATCGTCTGATAGTCAAACCTTGCTCCGTTTCCTCATGCTCTGTTTTCTTGAGGAGATTGGATAGAATT
The DNA here is from genome assembly GCA_007258455.2 of Sequoia sempervirens. NCBI lineage: Eukaryota > Viridiplantae > Streptophyta > Pinopsida > Cupressales > Cupressaceae > Sequoia > Sequoia sempervirens. Next base: position 78,772,883 of record VDFB02058242.1, on the reverse strand, counting down.
TAAGTAGTTAGTTTAGTTGTAGTTAATGATCTGCGAAACCAGAAAATCCTTAGCTGCAACGTTCTTGGTTTTCTTAACCTTGTGCCTCTTCCAGCTGAGAACAAAAAGATAGGACTTAGGTTACTTTTCTTTTCCACGCATTCCAGCACTACGAGGGAGCTTCCCCTCCTAATTTGAAGAGCACTCATTACGCAGTGTGCATAGCTGTCCGTACAAACCGCACTCCGGAGGTGTTAGATTTTACGCCAACACCTTATAAAGTATTAAAAATACTTTATAATTTTCCATTTAAATATTAACTTTAATATTTCATTAAAATGACTTTATATTATAAAGTCAAATTAATTATTCCTTCAATTATTATTAAATGCTTCGAATAACCCCTGTTTGCTCAACCAAACATCAAAAACTGGGAACTGATGCTGAGCAATTGCCCTGCCAAAATAGCAACTCCTGCCTGCTGACTTACTATAAATAGTAAGTATCGTAAACCACTCTGAAGTGTTTGCGAAGGCCCAAACCTGAATCAATGCTGGGTGATGTTTACGCTGGATAACTGCCTCAAGTGATCCTCTAAACACTTCTGCCAGCCTACGAGGATCTGAATAATAGGCTAACCTCTAACACAACGGTACTGCCTAGGAAGGGGACATTACAGTCCGCCCTCCCTGAAATTGCTTGTCCTCAAGCAATCTCAACTCTGGATGCTGTAAAATCTCATCTGACTCCCAAGTAGCATCCTCAACCGACAAGTCTCTCCATTTGATCAAATACTCTCTGATAACCCGCCTCCGAAGATGTCTCTCTCTAACATCGAGGATGGCCTCGGGCACTAATATCAACTTCCCCTCATCATCAAGGGGTGGCAGTACTGGAGAGGGGATCACACGCTGACCCAATGCTTTCTTCAGGCTTGAGACATGAAATACGTTATGAACCCTGCTATCTGCCGGTAAGTCCAACTCATAAGCAACCTCGCCCACTCGTCTGATAACATGGAATGGACCATAGTAACGAGGTTTCAACTTCTCTGCACCACTCTTCCGCAGAGTAGACTGACGATATGGCTATAACATGAGATACACCATGTCACCCACTGCAAAAGAACGCTCAACCCTCTTCTGATCACATACTGCTTCTGCTGATTCTGTGCTCGTTGGATATTGTCTTTGAGAGAACCTCAAAATGTCCTGCTGACTCTGCATCATATCTCCTGCACTAGGCACTCTGCTATCACTCAATATCAAATCCAAAAGGTTGGGCGCCTCATACCCATACAATGCCATGAAGGGCGTCATCTGTATAGTCATGTGGTGAGTAGAGTTATAACAATACTCACAGAGGTATATCCACCTCACCCAAGCTCTCTGCTGTCTAGCTATGTAATTGCGCAGATAACCTTTCACCCACTTATTGACAATTTCCATCTGTCCATTTGTCTGTGGATGGTAGCTGGTACTCTGTGTCAGTTCGGTCCCACAAAGTCTGAACAACTCCTGCCAAAATTTGCTCATGAACCAACTATCTCTATCGCTGACTATAGTCCGAGGCAAACCATGTAAGAATAACTCTCGGAAGAACAGCCTGCAGTCTGCGATGCTGTGAATGTCGTAGTGATCGAGAAAAAGTGTGCATATTTTGTCAGCCGATCGACAACTACGTATAAGCAATCTTTACCTTGGACTTTCGGTAAGCCCGTGATAAAGTCCATCGATAAACACTCACACTTCCTGTCAGGTATCGGAAGTGGCTAAAGCAATCCAGCAGAATATGTGTGTTCCTGCTTGTTCTGTTGGCAAAAAGAACACTCACGTACATACTGAAGAACATCAGTCTTTAGCCCTTTCCAAGTAAACCGTTCCCGTACCAGCTTATATGTCTTGAAATAACCGGGATGGCCCGCCATAGGAAGATCGTGAAAGGCTCTCAGAACTGTATCCCTCAACTTTGAATCAGGAACCGGAAAAATCCGCCCTTTGTAAATGATCAAGTCATTCACAACGGTGTACCTACTATCCTGCTCTGTCCCATCAACAATGCTAGAAGCCCATGGGTTCTTAGCATACTCTGTAATGATCCGATGCCTCCAATCCTCGGAAATCTGTGCCATAGCATTCAACTAAGGTCTGCGAGACAAGGCGTCAGCTACAACATTCTGCTTCCTCTTAATGAAGGTGATGTCAAAATCATACGACTGTAGTTTGCTGACCCATTTTTGTTGTCTCTCATTTAGGTCTCTCTGTCCAAGGAAGTGTTTCAGGCTGTTGTGGTCTGTACGCACACTGAACTTGCTGCCTACCAAGTATTGCCTAAACTTAGCCAAAGCATGCATAATGGCTAACATTTCCTTGTCATAAATGCTGTAAAACCTCTCAGGACCCCTAAGCTTCCTGCTCTCAAAAGCAATAGGGTGCCTCTCCTGCATCAAAGCAGCACCAATGCCCTCTCCTGAAGCATCGCAAAACAAATCAAATGACTTCGTAAAGCCAGATAATGCTAGCACCGGACATGAAGTCATGATCACCTTAAACCTGTCAAAGCACTCCTGAGCCTGTGGTGACCAAGTAAAAGCCCCTTTGTCAAATCAGTAAGGGGTGCGGCGTGACATGAGAACCCACTAACAAATCTCCTATAAAAAGCACACAACCCAATGAATCCTCTGAGCTACGTAAGGTTCTCGGGTACTAGCCACTCAACTATAGCTCAGACCTTTTCAGGGTCCATACTAACTCCCTTGGCACTGATGATGTGCCCCAGATACAACAACTCAACCATGCCTAGCTCACACTTGGACTCCTTGGCATAAAAGGATTCCTCCACCAAGATACCCAAAACTGTATCCAAGTGAGCTAAATGCTCCTCCCATGACCTACTGTACACCAGGATGTCATCGAAGAAGACCAACACGAATCTCCGCAGCTGAGAACTGAAGACCTTGTTCATGGTAGACTGAAAGGTAGCAGGTGCATTGGTTAAACCGAAAGGCATAACCAAGAACTCGAAGTGACCGCAATGGCATCTGAAGGCGGTTTTCTCTATATCCTGCTCCCTCATCTGAATCTGATGGTACCCAGATCTCAAGTCAATCTTCGTAAAGAAGATAGCACCGTGCAACTCATCAATCAACTCATCAATGCGGGGTATCGGGTACCTGTTCTTAATTGTTTTCTTATTGAGTTGGTTTGAATTGCTACTATAAAAGCAATGTGATGCCTTCAACTTAATGCATCAGCAACCCGATTCTCCTTTCCCTTAATATAACTGATATAAAATCATAGTTAGCTATTAACTCTAACCATCTTCTCTGACTGGCAGATTAGGTTGAGTAAAAAGGTACTTTAACCCATTATGGTCAATTTTCAACTCAAAGAGTTTCCCTAGCAAATAGTGCCTCCACATTTGCAATGCATGAACTACAACTTCCAATTCTAAATCATGCGATGCATAATTCATTTCATATGGTTTCAACGTTCTAGATTCACAAGCAATCACTTGCCCATCTTGCATCAATACACATTTCCATTGAATAATGGCAATGAGCAAGGTCATTTGGAAATAGAGTGGCCAATATGGAAGAGGAATACAGAGCAACAAGGGATTTGCCTAAAATGTATGGAAGAGGAATACAGAGCAACAAGGGATTTGCCTAAAATGTAATGTAAATTGTCATGAAACATGAATAAAGTTATCTATTTGGTTTCCAGTTTGGGTATTTTGTGGTGCAATTGTAATTGATTTAAATCAACAAAAGTAATTGTCGATTTTGGAATTGTAAAGAAGCTAAGGTAGCAAAACAACTTCCTACACTAATCTTGAGAGGAGAATAAACATAAATATCATAACCCTTTTTCGCATGCGTCTATAATAACCATGAAGCTACCTTCAGAATATGGTACTTTTAAGATTGGAGCGGTGGTTAGTTTCTCTTTGAGTAGGTCAAAAGCTACCTTCAGGATCTGGTACTTTTAAGATGAAGATATCTTTAAAACTGCATTCAGAACTCGATATGGGCACTATGAGTTCACTGTTTTAACTTTTGGTTTAACAAATGCACCGGCAGCATTCATGAACCTAATGAATATGGTGTGTTCAGAGATTACCTTGACAAATTTGTACTAGTTTTTCTCGATGACATCTTGAGTTATTCTAGAAATGAGGAAGAACATTGCAAGCATTTAGAAATGGTCCTACAACGTTTGAGAGAGCATAGGTTGTATGGTAAACTTTCCAAGTGTACATTCTTCCAAGAGAGGGTACATTATTTGGGTCATGTGATTTCAGCTGAAGGAATTGTAGTAGATCTAGAAAATATCAAGGTAGTAATTGAGTGGCCTATACCCAAAAACATGTCGGAGGTAAGAAGATTCATGGGCTTGGCAGGATATTACAGGGAGTTTGTCGCAAACTTTTGTAAAATTGCTTTTCCAATAACTTTTTTACAAAAGAAAGGAAAGAGATTCAAATGGAATGCGAAGTGTCAAGAAGCTTTTGACCTACTCAAAGAGAAACTAACCACCGCTCCGATCTTAAAAGTACCAAATCCTAAAGGTAGCCTCACGGTTATCACAGATGCATGCGGAGAAGGGTTAGGAGGTGTACTAATGCAAGATGGACAAGTGATTGCATATGAATCTAGAAAGCTGAAACCATACAAAATGAATTATGCATCGCATGATTTAGAATTGGCAGTTGTAGTTCATGCATTGCAAATGTGGAGGCACTATTTGCTAGGGAAACCCTTTGAGTTGCTAAACTGACCATAATGGGTTAAAGTACCTTTTTACTCAACCTAATCTGAATGCCAAACAGAGAAGATGGTTAGAGTTATGTTGTACCCAAACCAATTTTTTTTTGCTTAATGGCTTAAAAGAATCTAAACCTTGTTAAAATGATGTCAAAATACAATTAAGTCAAATATGGACTTTGGTTAGTGTCATGTCAGTCGTCAGTAGCAATTGGTCAGAAACCTGAACTTGGGACTCAAAGCAGGACATGTTATGATGGAGAAGTGCTTCACGACAGAATTGTACTCCTACAAGGTCAATTCAATGGCCAGAACAGTGTTTACGGAACATGAAACAGATGAAGACATTTTGCAGAAAGTAGATCTGCGCCCCTGTAGCCCAAGGGCACCCTTCTTTTTGAAGGCTTAGATTTAGTTGCTTTCGTTTGCAAACACATTCGATCTCTTCATAATTTAACCAGCTTTTCGACGAGCTATCAAGCGAGGTCATCCGGGGTGTAGAACTCCGACAATTGAAGTCAAAAGCTGAAGGTATGAAGAGAATGCATGTCATAGAGGCTGTCAAATTTTCAGTTTCTGCGCCCCTATAGCCCAAGGGTGCCCTTGAATTTGACCCCTCAAATAGATGAATCTGCAAAATCTATTTCCAAGGGATCTTTTCTAATTCAATTCAGCTCTGCAACGCACCAATTCGCAGGATGATCCGATATACTGAGTGATCGTGACAGAGGTTCTACTGAGCATGTAAAACAAAGGGTAGAAAAATGTAGAAATACACACCTGTACCTCTATAGGCCAAGGGCGCCTAGCCTTTAGGCCTGCCAAATGGGGTCTTTTGCAGTCACAATCTTCACGAGACTTCTATGAAATCCTTCTGGCTATCCAATGAATCCAACCATCAGCCCTCGGGATTTGTCAAACGCCCGTACATGAAAGGTCAGTGGGGATCGCTGAAGAAATCAGACAACCAGAAAAATGGTTGTGGGGGAAATACACTCCCTTGGAAAAGGCGCCCTTCTTTTTGAGGTCTTAGAAGCATTTTTCTCGCTTCGTCACCTCCAAAGACATCTCTTCTCAGTACTTCTAGCTATGTAGAGAGATTGTCAGTGCACGAATCAGAGCACTCTAGCTCCTGGTGTCAAGGGTCAAAGTATGGCGTCCAGATGAAAATTACACTTTTGTCAAATTAGTGATTGCACCTTCACAGGCTAGGGGCGCCCTTGCTTTTGGGGTTCCTAATGCAACTTTCAGATGCCTTACATACAGTTGTTGGTTGCGTAATTCTTCTAGTCACGCAATGAACCTATCATTTAGTCAGCAAGATTCATCATTCACTGGCAATGGTAGTTCGAAGCGTGAGATGGCAAAACAAAGAAATGGCTAAGTTTGGAGATCTTGCATCAATTTAATCAAAGGCGCCTAATTTTTTGAGGAATCAAATGTTGTTTTTAGAAGTTGCAGCTCCCAGCAAACATTTCATCTTTGCTCTGCAGGCTTCGCGGTGGATATCTCAGCTCAGTCACAGCATCACTCAGGCATCCAGAAATCAAAGCTCAATAGAAGCAACTGTAACTTTTCAGTGAGCTATAAAGTAGGAAGTTAGCAAAAAATCTCATAACTTTTGCAAATGGACGCATGGAGAGTCAAATTTGGACTTTTCAGAATCAATGAATTTTTCTGAGCGCACCTGGATGCAAAGATTTCAGTTAACTTATTAAAATAATATTAAATTTCAACTTTTTTGCATGCAAGCATTAATGGGCGATTTTCTTCAATATTCTAATATTGGCGCCCTTTTTGATATTAAATTGCAAATTCGCATGTGGAGAAGAATTGAATATTTTAATATTATTAATTTTTCGGGACTCCAAGTCAGTGACAATTGATCAGAAGGGGGTCCAATCAAAACTTTTCTTTTCAAATCAAGGTTTTTATTCTTGTAGTGGCGCCATTTAGCTACAATTTTCTCTATTTATTCAACTTTGGCGTCTCATTTTATTCATCCAATTTGAGCAAAGGCGAATTTCTTCCTCAGTTGGGTGAATTTTCTTTAGCAGTCAATTGCGAAGACATCAAAAACATTCTTTTGCAGGTACAAATCCAGATTCATCAGCAGAATTTAAGACAAAGTGGCGATTTTAGTAGGAAAAAGGCGTCAAAACCTCAATCTTCTATCTCAAATTCTTCCATTTCTCGTCTTATTTTCATGCTTGCATGTTCAAGAAAATAGTGACTTTTGACAAAATAAATCATCTGGGTCGATTCAGAATAGCTTCCTCAACAAAACCCATGTGCTAGAATTTTTCAAACAAATTTCTTCCAGAGCATCAATTCTTGAGGCTTTGATTTTCTTAACTGAAATTCCTTTGCATGGTGGAGTATAAGCCCAATTTTAGCAAATCTGACATTCTGGGTCATCTTAGAATCATTTTCTAGACAAAACCCATATCTCAGAGTTTTTTGTGAAAATTGCCCTCCAACGAGCTATTTTTAGCCTCAGCGGGTTATTTTTAGCTTTCCATAAAAGTTGTTAGAATATAGTCATGTTCACAATCAACAGGCGAGTTTTTCAAAATGCAATACACACAGCTCGAATTCAAGACTAAGTCAGCCTTGACTCATGACTTCATCGGAACAGTTGACACGAATCTACATAAGGTGCTTCGAGAAGCAATCTTGGATCCAATCAAGATAAAAGATTCAATACTTCAAAACATTCAAAAATCCAGGTTGCTAGAGGCCGCTTCTATCCCTGTCTCAGTTCATTTCGTAGAGTTTGTAATGTCTTGTGTTAAGCATTACAATTCTGCTACCCGCGAAATACAGTCAGTCGATGGACGGGTGATTTGCAGTCTCAAACCCTTAGACATCGAGAGATGTTTTGGTATTCCTCAACATCTGAATAGTCTAGTTATTTCCATGGACCAGTGTGAGAGAGCATTCAATGCTGATATGGACAAGTGTAAGAGTAAGATGGCAGAAAGATGGTTAAAACAGAAGAAGAACAAGTTGTCGAACAATGTGGGTTGTGGTGAATACAAAGATGAGTATGCGATTTTGATCACACTTCTCAATCGCATCTCAGGTCATGCAGATGCAAACAAATTCCAGCCCTAGAAGTACTATATCATTGGTCAGATCATCTCCAGGCGAGAGCATTATGACTGAGCATCCCTCATCAGCGACGTTCTCCACGAGCAAATCATCGGTTTTCTAGTTGCCCACCAGTTTCATATGTGTTCCTATCTCGTATACTTGATCGCCTATCAGGGTCAGTTTAGAGGATTGAACATAGTGGGGATACTCAATGTACAGAAAGTCTACCATTACTATAACCAGCTTCAGTTCACAAAGGCTGAACGACATTTCAAGCATCTGCATGAGGCTTTCTTGACGTACACAATAAGGAACCTAGACCAGGAGTTGCATGCTCATATCTCAGCGGTTGCTAGAGCAGCAATGGTTGATTGGGCGGACTGGTTGATTCAGTTCCCTACATACACCTACATCCGCGTCTACAGATACACAAGAAATCTAGCCATGCTTCCACGCTATCCTTCGGATAGGACAGTCTTCATGGAGTTCCTGAGGCAATTATACGATGTTCATCTACGTTTGCGCCACAAGCGTAAACCAGTTGCCAACTTTCTAATGAAAATGGGAATCTATTGGTGCAAGACAACAGTTGATGCTAAAGCTGCAGGACAGGAGTTAGAAAAGTTTCATCTCAAGTACCTTGTCGATGCACGCACATATGATCCTTGGGGTCATTATTCAGCACGCCTTGGTGGTCGCCCTTACCATAAGCCTACAATGGAGGATTATTGGGTGAACTGCGGGGATGACTTTGAGGTGCGCAGACGCAACTACAGCAGGTTCTCTTTCTCATAGATTTGTCTTCTCGGCAGAAGATGTGGGAGGTTTGTCAGGTGATGAGGGAGATACACTTCCTCAATTTTTCAAAGAGCAAGTTGATACACAACCACTGCCGACTATTGATTGGTTCGCCAAAGAATACTCATCAGTGAAGGAGAGGTCGAGTAAAGTTATTCAAAACAGCATACTCTACCTCGAAAGCAAGAAGACCAGGAGGGTAGTCATGCCTAGAACAGAGCCGCCACCGATGGATGCTTCACTACCATCTTCGTCGTAACCTAAGCAAAAGAAAAGGAGTAACCCTCCTAAGAAGAATAAAGTCCCTAATAGTTCAAAAGGGAAGGCACTTGCTACTGAGACACACATGGAGCCAATTAGAGAACCAGTTCGGAGTTTGCCAAAACCCGAGGTTCAGCCTTGCATGCCATCACCTACACCACAGCAGTCTCCAAGTTTCGATTCACATTGATTTGGACCTAGACTTGCCACTTCGCAGTAATGCCTCTACACATTCACACTCATCAGAACCTCTCATAACTAGCACAGACCCTTCCAGTGGGATTAGTCGAGACTCGTCTTGGCTTGAGAATCAATTGGGTAGGAAGAGGAGGCAGCCATCTTACGTACTTGATCATTCATATTTTGATCATGTCTACCAAGATGTGCCAGACAAAAGGATCAAGAAACAGGTTCATGTAGAGAAGAATGTTGATAAGGAGATCGTCATAGAAACTGCTGCACCTCCAGAGGGTAAGAGTCTAAATGAGATTGAAGTTCGGGACTTCGAAGTGATCAGAGTCAACCTTGGTAGAAGCACTCGCCAAACAAACGTTGATCTCCTACAGGTTGCAACGGATAGCGCAAAGGATAGAATAATGAAAGACGGAGAAGACGAGGCATCCCTCAAGGCTGAAATCCAGCAGCTTCGTCAATACATCTCTAGCCTTGTACACAGAACAAAAAATGTCACCGCTTCACTCCCATCGATGCTAGAGCCACCAACAGAACAGGACCAGCTTAATCACCTAGTTGCATACGGCAAGCGTTTGGAGGATTGGGAGGAGGAGTTTGTCACCAGAGGTCACTTTGTGCTTGCAGAGTTATATCAGTTGGTGTACAATGCACGCGAACTCTGTCTACGTCTCCAGGATGAGCAGCGAGACTTGGCAATTGGCAGACCCAAAGATGAGATCATGATTGCTCACCTGAGGATGGCATATGAATCAATCACAAATGCAAAAGACAAAGAGGCTATCTACACTTGGAGGACACAGTTGATCTTCAAGGAAAAAATAGAGGAGACAATGGCATCAGAGTTGGCTGAGAGCAAAGAGCACATCACTAGTGCACTCCGATACGTGAGAACTTTCATGTCTCGCATACCGTGCCAGTATCAGCTTGAGGGTGGTGCGTATATTGAGCTTGCTGACATTCAATCAGAGCTCCAAGGACTCATTCATGGTATTTTTAGTGGTGAGACCATTAGTTGTAAGATGAATCAACTTACAGTCATGTCAGCGTTGTTGGATGAGGCAATTAGGAGCAAAGGTGAACTTTAGTGTCAAATCACATGCGGTGAGGACATGTTGCACAGACACAGTATACTACGGCAAAGTATCAATGCCCCGAATGGTGACGTAGTCAACAACCTTGTGGATGGGTTAGTTGCTTGAGATAGCGGCCAGTGATCAGCCAGTTAGAACCTGTAGTTACTTTCGAGGATAGAACAGGAGCAGCAATTAGAACTCGACTTCCATCTTCAGTTCTCTTTGTTGGGTTTACACATGTCTATCTTATCCTCAAAGATATTTTGCAGGACTTGGAGTTTCATTTAGGGTTTTCATTAACTAATGGTAGTTTTCCAGTTAACTTGCTTTCAATAAGGACGTGCATGCTCGCACATTGTCCATTTAGATTAGATGTACTAGTTAACTGATGGTAGCTTTCTAGTTAACTGTATAGTTTGCTTTATTAGGGTTTAGTAATCAAATCTTGCATGCATTGTGTTGTGACCTTTTCACACATCACCCCATTCTAAATGGGGACCCCCTAATTTTTGCTCCATTCTGGTCTTTTGGCTTTGGTTTTGTCTCTCTCTCTCTTTCTGTCTCTTTCTGCTGTCTGCTTTTCGGGGATGTGCCCGCCCTTGAGCTTGAACGTGAAATTTTGGCTAAGTCTGAGAATTAGGGTTTTGAGTCTTCTGGTCAATTTGAAGTCAAATGGAGTAAGTAAATTGGAATTTGAGCTTGGCGTTGCAGTCAATATGCTCCCAGCAGGTCCCCAGCAAAGTTTCACTGAATTCCGACAACTTACTATTTTTAGTAAGTACCTAATTTGGGACATCTTCTCAGCACTTCTGAAGTTCTCTCAGTCACATTGCATCCAGAACATGTGAAGCTGCTTGTCTGCAAATTTTGAGTTGAAACGGACAACTTTCTATTTTTAGCAAGTTCAGCTTCAGGAGCAGATTTTAGGGTTTATATGCGAAGTTTTCCAATGCATGTCTGGAGATTCTTTCTAGGTTTTCTGAGACCTACGCGGTGATATAACATGCCAAATGAGATGATGACTTTCAGTATTCAACCTTCAGGGGCTATTTTTAGGGTTTGCATGTTGAAATTTTCTTTGCATGTTTGAACATTCCTTGTGGGTTTTTCGAGGGCTTCGCAACGGTGTAACATGCAAACCACGATCAGGACTTTTTCAGAAGCCGTCTTCAGAGGCTATTTTTAGGGTTTGCATGCAGGCTTTTCAGCGCATGTCAAGTTATTCTTAATGGGTTTTTCAAGAGCTACGCAGTGATGTGACATGCAAGCGGAGATGATCACTTTTCAGAGACTTACTATTTTTAGCAGGTCCATTCCGGCAATCGCCCAGCACATCAATATCACAAACAGAGCAAAGTGCAACATAAACGAAGTCAAACGGAGGTCATTTGATCGACATGCAAGTCAACTTAGGGTTTCCAGCTTCGGGACCCAAAATGAGGGGTAAAATGCCAAAATTTTCGAAAACCGGTGTATCCCACTGCGATTAGTATCTTTCAAGCTACCCACCGGTAAAATTTGAAGGCAATCGGAGCACTTACTATTTATAGTAAGGCGTTCCAGAAACAAGCTATAAATAGTAAATCAGCATTAGGCGCCAATGTGAACGGGCAAGTCTACCAATGAGGGTCACGTCATTCAAATTTCAAGTCAAACGGAGTTGTGGAGGTCATGAAATCAAGCAGTTGCTATAAATAGTAAACCACCTTCAAAAACATGCTATAAATAGCAGGTCAGCTCGGGACAGCAGTGTGAACAGATCAATTAGGTTAGGAAGATCCTGTGGCGCAAATTCCAAATCAATCCAGGCTTCAGAAATGTGAAAATCAAAGGACTTACTATATATAGTAAGGCATGAGCTGGCAAAAGGAATGAAAAAACGCCTAAGTCTGAAGAACATCCTGCTTGACCCCTGAAATGCGCCCATGGCTAGTGAAGGTTGAAAATCTTCCAAGTCTGAAGTTCGTCCTACTCACCCCCTCAAATGCGCCCTCATCTCAGCTGGCAGGAGGTTGAAAATTCTAAGTCTGGAGTTCGTCCACCTTGACCCCTCAAATGCGCCCTCATCTCAGCTGGCAAGAGGTTGAAAATTCTAAGTCTGGAGTTCATCCACCTAGACCCCCCAAATGCGCCCAAGGAAGGCAGTGAAGTTGATAAAATTTCTAAGTCTGAGGCTAAATCCACCTCCCCCCCTCAAATGCGCCCTCAAGCTTGAGAAGTAGATGAAAAAAAAAAAACAATTCTAAGTGTTGGAGTTAAGTCCTCCACCTTCAAAATGCGCCCACTTCACAAGGAGATGAGAAAAACGCCTAAGTGTTGGACTTAAGTCCACCTCCCCCCCTCAAATGCGCCCTCATGTTAGGAGGTTGATGGAAAATTGTCGAAGGCATTGAAAATATCCTTCACCACCCTCAAATGCGCCATCATGTTGGGAGGTTGATGGAAAATTGTCTAAGGCATTGAAAATATCCTTCACGACCCTCAAAATGCGCCCTCAAGGAAAGATGATGAAGAAGTTAACAAGGCGTCAAGGTAAATCCTCCAGCACATGCCAAATGCGCCCATATGGGCTAGGAAAAGGACAAAAGAGTTGACTTCCTCCTTGACCCTTTGAATGCACCCAAGATGAAAGTGAAATAGGGTAAAGTGGCAAAGGCGTGGTTAAGTCCTCCTCACTATGCAAAATGCGCCCATGTTGGAAGCAAGGTTATGACATATTCTAAGGCGTTGGTGTTAAGTCCTCCTCCATATGCTAAATGCGCCCAAGTCTAAGGTGGCTAAGGAAGGTTTATAAGTTTTAAGTCCACCTTGACATGTGAAATGCGCCCCAAAGATATTGGAGATGGTGGCTTTCTAAAAGGAAAAAATATGCTAAGTGTTGATGAAAATCCTCCACCCCAGGCTATATGCGCCATGACTAGAGAAAGACAAATGGATAAAAAATTTCCAAGGCGTTGAAAGTGTTAAATCCACCTCCATATGCTAAATGCGCCCAAGCTTGTGATAAGATGTCAAAATTTTTCTAAGTATTAAAATTTCACCTCCTAGAAAAAAATACGCCCAAGCTTGTAAGGTGATGAAATTCACTGAGACATGAATAAAATTGGCAGTGGGTATGTCAGAAGGTGCCAGCTTTATGAAATGGTTAAAATTTGTCAAGGCCAAGCAAGAAAATACGCCCAGATATGAAGGATGAGAATAAATTTGATTGAAAAATATTTTTCTAAGGTTTAAAACTCAAAAATTAAATGTACCCCTTCGTTTGTAGACCCATGGATTTGACGCTTTCTGAAGGGAATTTTCTTCTGGGCATCGAGCATCTTCGACAAGGAATGGATTTTAAAGTCTTCCACAGCTTGCCAAGGATTTCGAGATGAAAATTTTGATCGGCACTTGAATAATGAATTTTCTAAGGGGAAAATTTAAAAATTTTCTAAGGCAAGGAATAAAATGTGTTGTTGAAATAAAATGCCTCGGATGATGAATTTGAAGTTGATTGCCTAGGTGAAATTGATCGAATTCTTCGTGAAAATAATCTTCCTGGGTGAGAGATGGATAAAATCAAAATTGTCAGAGCTTCAGCTGGTGAAGTGAATTTCTTAAAGATGCAGTTGAAGTTAATATTTCCAAAAAAAATGAGTTAGAAATGCTAAGTACGCCTTGACCAATGAAGTGAATCTTTTGGAAATTCTAGAAGGTCAAAATATTCCTGATGTCGGATGACAAGTGTTGTAGCTGCCAGAGGAGGGAAATTCGAATTCCTACAGAGGGGTAGTGGAAATTTAATAAACTGGCTAAAGATAGCTCCTTCTAGAATTCGACTTAGCTATATGAATTGTGAAGTTTATTCATTTTTCTCCATCAAGCTGGCAAGTTCAATTTTAGCTCTAAAGTGAAGATTGCAGTGCAAATGAATAACTGAGTGTTGAAAGTTCGAAGTTGGCTCTAAGTGCGAAGTTGGAAAAGTCTTAAGTGTTGAAGAAGTGGCAGAAGTGAAGTTGGCCGATTTTATCTAAGTGCTGAAGTTGCTGAGGCTTGCTTGGAAAACCTTCTAAGTCTTGAAAGTTCGAAGTTGCTAAAAAAGTGTTGAGGTTTGAGGATAAGATTTAGTGCTGAAGCTCCTCATTTTTCAAAAGTCGACTGGCAGCCCCAATGTAATTCTATTTTTCTAAGTTAAATATCTAATGATTATTTGTTGTTTTTGCAGGATGGTTGAAGTAAGGGCAACTGGCAGAAATAGTAATGCTGCATCCAGAGAGGCGGTGATTAAGAAGCTGAGCAAGTCATTCCTGCCAGAGTCGAAATTCTCTTCGAAGTTGGGCAAGCTGGCAGACACAAATTTGGGTTCTTTCAACATGGAGGCTTTCAAAAGTCGAATGATGGGAGTTGGAAGCCATCGTCCTTCAATCACTTCGCACAATATCATCAAAAGTGGACTGTATGCAGCTGCTGGTTTTCCGCCAGCAATTCAGTGTCCAGAGCTAATTATGGAGTGTGCTAACTACTAGGACCCTGATCATAGGTCTATTGTCTCACCTGATGGTAGATTGTTCGACAACCTCACACCTGCAACTATCGGCGAAGCATTTGGAATTCCATCACACGAGAGGATAATTTATAAGACAAGGGAGCGTGCTAAGCGGATGTATGCTTCCACATTCGAGAGATGTGCTGATATGATTAACGCTCACTGGATGAACAAGCCCAAGCCCTCTCGCACGAAGTTGCCGAAGCAGATAATATCAGATGATTTGAAGCAAGAGTATTGTGATCTGATCATGATGCTCAGCAGAGTTGGAGGTTGTCCTCAAGCATTTATCTTTGAGCCTTGGATGTTCTATTACATCAACCTTGTGCTGGAAGGCAAAGAGCATATCAATTGGGCGGTGATGATCAGTGACAATTTGCATGAGCAGCTCCGGAGTTTGAGGAGGACGAAGACGTTTTACATGGGCTCATATATTGTATACATGTTGGCTCACATGACGAAGTACAGGGGAATTTCAAACAAGGAGCCAATTGGATGTGGCTCTCATCAGTTTAAGATTCATGAGGCTTGTCTGCAGCTGCACCTGATGAGCACGTCCCATTACAAACGAGTCAATGATGCCTTCACCATGCACATAATGAGATCACTTCAAGAAAGAACCCATCACAGGATCTTGAGGGAAGCTCAAGAATTAATAGAAAGGTATGGGTGCTGGTTTATTCAGTTTCCGAAATTTACTTACATCAGGCTGCAAGGATTTTCTTCATACCCATATAGATTGCCCAAGTACCCTACAAACAGGATTTTAATGTTAGAAATATCTAGGCAACTCATTGCCTATGATAAGATTCAGATGAGAAAGAAGAAGGGAGGACTTGACTTCCCGATCATCATGGGGAATTCAAACGAAGTGTGTCCTTCACTACAGGCAGCCAGGGAAGCTGAAAATGAGCTTCAATTCTTCCACTTTTCTTATCACACCAGCAGGCAGCATTATGACCCCCACAGCAATATCAGATGGATACTATCAGAAGAGTTCAAGCATAAGGCAAATATTGAGGATTACTGGGCTAGTGCATTGGATGAAGCTGAAGTCAAGAAAAGGATGTTCTCGAGAATACCGTTAAGCATGATCAGGGAGTGTGAGATTATTCCCTTACCAGACCAAGTGGACGAGGACATGAATGTTCTTCATCCAGATTATGAGGCAGTGAGAGACACACCACTTCCACTCCTAGATTGGTCGGAGCCGGAGATTGCAGATTTGGACACACTTTGTATACCAGTCCTGACATTCACCAAAGCATGGGTTGAAAGACATGTGAGCAGGTTGAAGAGTAGGTCAATTCCTTTGACTTACAATTTGATGGGAGATCATAGGACGCCAACTGCCACTAAGAAGAAGCAGGTTGCTTGAGCTCCAGAGTCTCGAAGGAAAGAGCCAATTCAGTCGGAGCCTCCGAGAATTGTGGTAGTCACCTACGCCATTGGAGACACGTTCTCCAAGCATACAAGAGGTTTCACTATTTGCTGATCAGAGAAATGTATTAAATCAGGAGCAGGAATTGCATGAGGCAAATCAGCCACCATGAAGAGAATCAATTGGCCAGAGTGTCAATGCACCCACTAGAGATAATTAGCAGGAGGAAGATGAGGAAACTGCTACTAATACAGACTTCCAGCCTGAGCTTGAGGCGGCTCTAGAGGATGATGCAGTTTCAGGAGATACTCAGCCCATAGAGGCCAATGAGCCTCACCAGAATGAAATTAGAGAAGTCCGCGAGGAAGAAGAAAGAGATGTTTGTTATACAGCAGGTAGTACCTGATTGGCTCAAAGATAGAATGAGAAGGAGCCCCAATGAAGAGGCCAATCCAGCGGTAGAGATGGAAGGATTCTTGAGTCGGATCAATGCACCTCCGACAAAGAAGAGAGCTAGGAAATTTTCGAAGATCTCAACAGATGAGGACGGCTCTCGCACCCTTCACTTGGCTGTGCCAAGGGTTGATTGTGATCGAGATGAGGCAGTACCAGAAAATTATATGATCACTACCATGGAGTTGGGTCGCCCCACAAGAGCGCAAATCATTGAGGAGTGTGATAACTCCTACCAGGCACTTAAGGACAGATTGCTCAGGATTGAAGGCAAGTACAAGAAATTGAAGGAGCATAGGACTTTGATTGGCTACATGCAACATTTATCTTGTCCTTGTGGGCAGGAGATTCCAGCGATTGAGCTTCCAGCTGAATTGTCTAGAGAATCAGTTAGTGGCTTGGAGGATTTGAGAAAGATGGCACAAGAGGCAGATAAGTGGGTGGCCAGTGTTCGTATCGAGACAGAAAAGTTTATGGAAGATCTTGCTCATGCTTATCAACAAGCTTCCGACATTATGGCACGAATGGAGGCAGTTGATCAGGCCTGGGGTGATACTCATGTCTATCAAAGCAAGGTTATTCAACGTCTGGGGGCCTTGATGCATACTCCCTTGCAGATGTCGATTGATGGATTAATTCAGAAGGGTGATAGGTATGATTTTGCTGGCCAGTACTCTTCAGTAATCACAGGCCGTGGTTTCTTTGATGCAGCACAGACGGATTCGGCCAGAGTCAGGAAGGCTATGATGAACATTATTGATGGGGTCCTGAACACCTTGGAGGCTATCTTTGCTAGGAGGCTGAATTCTGATGAGGTGACTGCTGATGGCTTGAGGAGTAGGCTGCCACCTTTCTTCTCGGAGGTGAAGACTTTTGTTCATAACGACTTTGAGAACACCTCCACTTTCTCCAATATTATTCAGAATACACAGGATGCTTTAGTTGCCTGGAGAAAGTCTTGTACACGGCATCGACAGGCAGTTACAGTGTTAGAGTTCCAGCTTGATCACATTCCGCCGATCTCAGTTCAAGAGGTTGAGGCCGTGCTCGTCAGATTCATTGATTTTGCAGCCAAGGAGAAGGAGAACGGGAATGCCCTTCTGGATGATGACCTTCTGGAAGACTGATTGTGGGCATTAATTGCCTTTGCTATTTTGGGAATGAGTGGGAATCTTGTGATTCATTTATTGTACCACTCCCCATTCTGGCAGTTTTTAGGGTTAGGGCTGATGTGGCTTAATCTAAGCCATTCATTTGATTGTAATATGAGTCGTCCATTGGACTGGGCTATCTATAAAAGGGGCATCCCCCCTAATTTGTACATCATTAGATTAGATTAGATTAGATTAGATTAGATTAGATTAGAGATCAGAGACTAGAGCAGAGAGACTGATAGTTGTGTAGTGTTGTGACCTTTTTCACACATCGCCCCATTCAAGATGGGGACCCCTAGTTTTTGCTCCATTCTGGTCTTTTGGCTTTGGTTTTTTCTCTCTCTGTTCGTTTGTCTCTTTCTCTGGTCTGCCTTTTGGGGGATTGTGCCCGTCATTGAGTTTAAACATGAGATTGGCCAAGTCTGAAAATTAGGGTTTTGAACTTTTCAGCTAATTTGAAGTCAAACGAGGTGAATAAATTGAGATTTGAGATTAACATTGATGTCAGTATGCTTTCAGCAAGTTTCTACTGAAATTTCATCGGATTCTGGCAACTTACTATTTTTAGTAAGTGTGCAATTACAAGTATTCCACCAGCATTCTTGAAATTCCGACAATCACGCTGCATCCAGAGCACATCAAGCTACTCACTGGAAAAATTTGAGCTGAAACGGACAACTTGCTATTTTTAGCAGTCCAGCTTCCAGAGCAAATTTCAAGGCTTAGATGCGGAGTTTTTCAAACGCATGTCTGGAGATTCCTTCTGGGTTTTCAAAGACCTTCGCGATGGTGTAACATGCAAAGTGAGATAACGACTTTCAGAGTTCAGCCTTCGGAGGCTATTTTTAGGGTTTGCATGTCAGGGTTTTCTTTGCATGTCTGCATATTCCTTATCGGTTTTTCGAGAGCTTCACAGTGGTGTGACATGCAAACGGAGATAGTCACTCATTTAGAAACTTACTATTTGTTGGCGTTTAAATTCGCACCTCTGGAATGCGGATTTGAAAACGGACAGCTATGCACAGATAAACTGCTCTTCAAATTAGGAGGGGAAGCTCCCTCTTGCTGATGGTGTTTGAAAGAAAGTAAACTAAAACTAAGTTGCCTATCTTTTTGGATCAGCTTAGAGCACAAGGTTTTTTAAACACAAACGCCGCAGCTGAGATTTTCTGATAAGAATTTCAACTACGACTAACCTAGACTAAAGACGTTCCTAACCTCTCAAGTAATAGCAGAGCAAGAGAAGTTAGAAATTAACAAGGCAGATTTTCTGACAAAAATACTTCAACAATCTTTCTCCCAACAAACACCTACACACTTCACTGTAAGCTGAAATAAAGATCATAAAAGCATAACATAGATGACGGAAATCTGAGATTTTAGACCAAGGCAAAAGAGGCTCATGATTTTATTACTCAAATCTCTGAAACAAAAACTCCCTTCTAACATGCCTTGAACAAGAAATTGCAGCTAAGGAGGCTTGCAAACTTATTCTTAACACAATAGAAAACAGCAATCTTACTAACTCCTTGTTGGCTAAAGAGGCTCAACAATTTGCTTATCACAATACAAATGAACAATACTTGAGCAACAAATAGAAGGCACAATAGGCTCAGCGTTTTGTTCTCACTAGCACGGTTAAAGAAAATAAATGAGCAAAGGCTCTTATTTATAGAGAAGCAGAGGAGTAGGGAACCCTAAAATCTCCTTGCTTTCACAATCTAGGGCTTGCTCAGCAAGCAAGCTTTATTACTAAATCTAGAAAGAAGAAACCCTAAAAAGCAGAAAAAGCGGGAACGCCAACTATTACATCTTATCTTCTTTTTATCCTCAAAGAATGGATAAGGATTCCAAGAATAGAAAGAAAGCGGGAAAGAAAGCTTCTAGAAGAAAGCTGCTTTAAAACTCGATCACATCCAGCTAGGAAGTTTGAGATTGTGTCCCGGTTGGTGCATCTATACCATCAACAGCAAAACACCGCTTTTCAAGAATATCTTCAGCATCTGCAATAGATCTCTGGAAATCTTCAATCTCATTGGCCGCTTTATTGAACTTTGCTGACATCATTGAAATATGACCTATCCTTCCGCCAACAAGGCTGCAACTATGAACAACATTCTGGAACTGATTTTGCACCTCCTCAAGCCCGACGTTCTTGGGCAATGTCTTATGTTTTTCTTTCATCCATCTCTGTGCAATCTTCTTGCTACATTTATCTTTATGCATATTCCACATCCTTTCACATTCATCCCTCGAAAGAGTTACGCTTTCAGGCCATGGGGGAATGGAAAAACACCTTTTCGACCATATCAGGCTTTAGACTGCAAATCAACCTACCATCTGCTGACTGGATCTCCCTAGTAGCCGGGTTGTAATGCTTAATGCAAGCGATTACAAACTCAAGGCTCTGAACTGATATAGGAATAGACGCTGCTGCGAGGAGTCCAGAATGACCCAGGTTCTTGATTGAAATGTTGCCTGCTCTCTCCAAGGGATATAGATCGAACACCGGCTTAACATGATGCAAGTCTGTCTCAGCTGTTTTGATGTAATTATGAAAGAGGGCTGATTCGGACTTGAAAACATTAGGAGTGTACTCCATTTCAGAAAACTTGAAGAACAACTGTAAACTCGCCTTGGTCTAGACAAGTCTTGTGCAATTTCTATTTTTAGAATGCTGATTTTTATGCTTCAACGGACGAATTTTTTGAGAATTTTTCTGAGATATGGGTTTTGTTCAGAATATCAATGCAAGACAACCCAGATCGTCCGTTTTCGAAAATCTTGAATTTTGACTGAAAAAGCAGCAAACCCTAATTTCTTCAATTTTTTCCAAAAAAAGCTGACATCTGGGTTTTGTTCAGAGTATCAATAGAAATGGACCCAGTTGATTGAAATTGCAAAACCCTGACGTTTGATCGAAAAAGCAGCCAACCCTAGGTTTTCAAAAAAAAGCTGCGATATGGGTTTTCTTCAGAAGACTGATTGGAAAGGACCCAGATGGTTGAAAAATGAATGCTCTGGCCTTCTGCTTGAAAAACTTGATCTTCTGGAACAGAAAGAATGAAAAAGCAAGGGTTTATGTTTGCTGGTCTGAAAAATCTGATGTAAAACCAGCAACTATGAATTCTTTAATCACAAAAATTTCTCAAACTTGCTGCTCCAACTTTCTCTTCTGGATGCTACCTGCAAAAATAATGAAAAATACATTGAAAAGAGATGTTAAATAGACTTAGGGTCTGATTTAGGTTTTGCTTTCTTTTCTGCTTTTATTTCAAAACCCTAAATCTCTGTTCTTTGAACTTGGATGCCACCCTTCTTCTCTCACAAATTTGAAATTTTAGAAATCTTCAAAAATCTTCTAAGGCATGAAGATTTGGGCGCCTTTCTTCAAGAGGGGCGCTCAACTTCACCAGACTTGGTCAAAATTTCCACTTTTTCAATTTTTCTCCATTTTAACATGCCACTTCGCCTCTGATTTCCCGTTGACAGATCAACCCGATAGACGAGCTGAGTGATTCACGGCGAAGCCTGACTGATTCTGAAAAAGATGTTCTGGAGGCACCTCCGGCTAAAAATTTGATCTCGACCTCCGAATTCACGGGAGGCTTTTCCTTCTAGGGGCGCCCAGTTTCTCCAGTGTTAGCCATTTTTCTGATTTCCAAGTTCTTCATTATCCTCTATTCCACAGATGATTTCGTTAAATCTTGAGCTTCGGGCGTCGGATTGCTGAATGTTTGTGCTCATCGCGAAGCTGACTGAAAATGAAAAGGAGTCTTCTGGAGACACGTTTGCCAAAAAGTGAACTTTCACCCTTCAAAAGGTTGGGCGCCTATCTTGACTGGGGGCGCCCAGTTTACTAACACTTAGTTTATTTTTTGACTTTTTCACTCTTGCTTTGAATTTCTCTTTTCACCTCTCGTCGGACTCTCTATTCAGCCTTTTGAATCTGATGACTGCGAGCTCTGTTCGTCGTGCCAAGTATCTTGCTAGAAAGCCAGTTGAATTCTGAAGACCTCCCGTTATAGCTTTGACTGCAAATTCATCTGTTTGCACCCTTGAAAAGTTGGGCGCCTTTCTTCACTTAGGGCGCCCAGTTTCTCCAGACTTAGAAAAATTTTCAATTTCATCTTCTTCAAGTTTCAGATCTTCATTTAATACCTCCACTTTGACTTGAATCTGCCGGAGACTGGATCGTCGGATGCTCTGCCGGGGATATTCATCGCGAAGCTGATTGAAAACTGAGCAACTTCCATTTGAGATCCAAACCCTAATTCCTTCATCTGGTGCCCTAAAAAGGTGGGCGCCTTTCTTCAACAGGGGCGCCCACTTTCAGCAGTGTTAGAAGATTTTCGAGATTTTTCAATCTTCTTCCTCGTTCTTCGTGCATGTTCATCGTTTCACCTTCTGCCGGAAATTTGAATGCTGAAATTGACGCCTGGCAGTCGGATGACCTCCATTGATGACCTCAGAACTCCAGATATGCTTCTGAAAAAGCTGAATAGACCCAGTAGGGCAAAACTGATTATTTTAAGATTAACTGCACACCGATCGGACATATTTTGAGCCAATCAAAATCAGTTCGGACCAGACCAACTTTCTATTTTTAGAAATTTTCTATTTTTAGAAAATTATCCGTTTCGAAAGAAACCCAGAAAAACCCAGAAAACTTTACTATTTCGAGAAAATTTCTAAAAATAGCAGTTTTCCTAAAATTTAGGGATGAAAAACTGAGATCTGGGTTTTGTAGGTTAAGCTGCTCTTAGCAGACCCAGATCGTCAGAATTTGAAAAATTTGTATTTTAACCCTCCATGCAAGACACGCACACCCAAATTTGACCTTTTTCATTGATTTGACAAGACTTTTACTCATTTCTTCAAAATGTCTAAGTGTAACAAAAATTTTAATTTTAGGGTACAACACTATTTTTAGCAGGTGCGTCCCGGCAGCCGTTTCCCAACACTTCAGAATCACAAGCTGATCGCAATGCAACAAAAACGAGGATAAACGGAGATCATTTGATATGCATGCAGAACAAATTAGGGTTTCCAGCTTCGGGACCTGAAAAGAAGGGTAAAAAGTCAGAATTTTCGAAAACCGGTGTAAACCATCGCGATCAGCATCCTTCAGACTATCTGCTGGTAAAATTTGAAGACAAACGGAGCACTTACTATTTATAGTAAGTCATTTTGGAAACAGGCTAAAAATAGCAAATCAATTGCATGCGCCGATGTCAGCAGGCAAGTCACGTGGTGAGGAGCGCCTCATTCAAATTTCAGATCAATCGGAGTTGTGGAGGTACCAGAAGCAAGCAGTTACTATTTATAGTAAAACACCTCCAGAAATATGCTATTTTTAGCAGGTCAACTCAGAATGGCAGTGTCAGCAGGGTAATGGAGTCATGAGGATCCAGTGTTCAAAATTTCAAATCATTCCGAGCTTCCGAGATTTGAAAATCAAGAGACTTACTATAAATAGCAAGGCACAGAGAAGCTGACAAAAGTCGAGAAAAATGGCTAAGTCCGAGAAAATCCTCCTACCTTGGTGAAATGCGCCCACTCCAACATGAGACAAGAAAAAAAATTTCTAAGGCAAAAGTTCATCCTGCTCCTATGGCAAAATGCGCCCAGCTCAAGGTAGTGGCATGCAAAAAAATTTCTAAGTATGAGTTTCATCCACCACATATGCTCAAATGCGCCCAGCAGAAAAGAGGTCAAAGGAGTCAACATGTTTCATCCTCCTCCTAGGCCTAAATGCGCCCAAAAGCAGGCATGTAAGGACAAAACAAAAAAAGTCAAGGAGTCAACAAGGCAAAAGGCGTTAGAAGTTCATTCATCTACACAAGCAAAATGCGCCAAAGTTAGAAGCATGCAGCAAGAAAGTCAAAGGAAAGTCAACAAAGTTTATCCTTCACACTAAGCTAAATGCACCCACCTTGAAAGCATGACATGCAAAATTTTCTAAGGCAAGAATCTCGTCCTCCTCATATGCCAAAATGCGCCCATAAGAAGGAAGAATCAACAAGTCAAAGTTGGGCGTAGGAAACTTCATCCACCTCCCATGCTTGAATGCGCCCAAATGAGGGCATGTAAGGACAAAAATAGGGGAGCTCAAAGGCCACAAGGTGGCGTTGCATGTGTTTCATCCCTCATAACCTCCAAATGCGCCCATGTTTTAAGCTTCATCCACCTCACTATGTGAAATGCGCCCATAAAGCTAAGAAGTCAACAAATTTTCATCCTCCTCCTAGGCTCAAATGCGCCCAAATGAGGCCATGTGAAGACAAAACAAGGAAGTTCAAGAGTCACGTTGAAGGTTTCATCTTTTAGCAAGTGTGATATGCGCCTAGGGTGGTAAGGTAAATGCAAGGTGATAAAAGTAAAGTAAGGCGTTGAAAGTGCTAAGTAATGAAAAATGTTGCCTAGGCGTGGTTAATGTTTCCCCTTCAAGTGAAATGCGCCTAGGCTTATGAGGTGGTGAATAAAATATACTAGGCATTGAAAGTTAAAATGTCTTCTTCAAGCATAAAATGTGCCCAAGGGGAGATTAAAATATACTAAGGCATTGAGAATGTTCTCTATGACAAGGCAAATGCGCCCATCCTTCATGGAAGTGTGAAGTAAAATACAAGGCGATGGAAATATGAACAAGACATGTTGGGCGTGATATGTGCCTTCAAGGAAAATTTTCCAAGTGAATTGATAAAAAAAATTTCTCACCACAGGAAGATGATCGAAGATGAAATAAAAAAATTTCTAAGGCAAAAAAATTCAAAAATGCTAAGTGATTTAAATTTTCTAAGGCACAAAATATTTTCTTCCTCTAGAAAATACGCCTAGACTCTGAAGTGATGAATTTTCCTAAAGTCCAAATGAGTTGCCTGAGGTGAGGTCAGAGAATGCCGACACAGGGTTGATAAAAATTTCTCAAGTCAGAGCAACAGGATTTTCACAGATATGAAGAAATGGATTAAATTTGCTAAAAAATTATTTTCTAAGGTTCAAAATTCAAAAAAATTAAATGAACCCGTTCGTTGTATACCCATGAATTCGACAAGTTCTGAAGAAAATTTTCTTCTGGGTATTGAAGATCTTCAACAAGGAATGGATTTCAAGGTCTTCCACAGTTCGTTGAGGCCTTCGAGATGGAGAATTCTGGTGGGCACAGGATTGATGTGTTTTCCAAAAGGAAAATTTGAAAATTTTCTAAGGCAAGGAATAAATGATGTTGTTGAAGATAGAATGCCTTGGCAGAGGAATTTGAAGTTGGATGCCTAGATAATTTTTGACCAAGTTCCTGATGAGAGGATTTTTCTCGAGCCTGAGTTGGATGAAGTATCAGAATGAAGTGCGCCAGGCAAAATATAAGATGGGTTGGAAAGTTGGCTGAGGCATGAAAATTTTGAGGATGAAGTTGGCTAAGAAAAAACGATGAACCCTTGGAAGTCAGAACGTGAAAATCCTGGTGAGTAAGTTGAATTTATATTATGAAGTGTTCTGATACTCTTCTCCTTGCTTGTTTTGCAGGAGGAACATCGAGACCAAACGATGATGACTTGAAGCGATGAAGCAAGTACTCCAGGATTACATTTCAACCTTGAAGGAAGAAAAGTTGCGAAAAATGGCTAAGTGTTGAGACTTAGTATAACTCAAGTGACAAAGAATGGAAGCTCGAGCGAAGTTGAAGAACAACGTCAAAAAGAAGATCGAGAACAGTGTGAACGCATCTACGAACGGGAATCTTCTAGAAGGATGGACATTAATGGCTCATTTATTACCCCACTCTCCTTTGTGGCGATTTTTAGGGCGAATCTTGTTTAGGGTTGAGGTGGCACAATCTGGGCCATCCAGCCGATTGTAATCTGAGCCGTCCATTGGACTTGGCCAACTATAAAAGGGGGAGTCCCCCTCATTTGTATCTCATTAGAATTAGAAGTAGAAGCAGAGCTTAGAGAAGGAGTAGAGAGAAATTGATAGAGTAGAAAGTAGAGTAGTTTAGATTAAAAAGGAAGGAAAGTCTTCCCTTTGGATACTTTGTAAGAAGTTGTCATGAATGCTTTCATAATAAAAGAATTTTTCATTGATGGTGATCTCTTCTTTGTTATGAGTAGTTGTTGAGGCTTCTTCGTCCTTCCAATTCACGTAGCACCTTGAAGTAGCATAAAGTAAAGTAGATTTCATTTCATGCAAGTACTTAGCAATTGTGGAATGTGGTGCTCGATTTGAACAAGACTTCGCTTGTCCATACCACTAGTGGGCTCGCTGACGGTGGGTTTGCCTTGCGTGGTCAACTGGAACTTTGTGAAACTTAACTTCGATTATGGTTTATATGTTGGCATGCGTCGTTGTGATGGTGTCTTCATGCTAAATTGTGATCTGAACATCTTGAGTCACTCCTCTGAAGATTGCACTAGTTCCGCGGAAGCTGTCCGAAGCGAGGCAAAGCAGAGCTTGGTTGAAGTCTATGAGAATTGATCGCCGTGTCCCACGCTTTAGAGTAGACTAGAACATTCTTATCCCTACAGTCATTTAATTTCAGTTCATTTCTGGTTAGGATTAGGAAACTTGTGCTCACTTGCCAAATCATTTAAATTGCATGGAAGCCCTTAGTCCGCTGTCTGTTGTCAACTGTCGAACAATTGTGTAAGTCCCCTTGAAATACCAGCAAAATCACATCAAGCCAACTGAGACTATTCGCACTTAAGGAACCTTGGAGTTGAAAGCATGATCTTACTCGCAATCTTAGCATGCTGAATACTTTGTTCAAGAGAGGATAGGGTATCCGTTGGGAAACTTTATTCTGCGTTGGTTCGGTCGCAAAAACCACGTCAACATGTAGCTTAGCATAGTTTGATAGCTTAGCATAGTTTGGAGAAGGAATATTTTCCTTTGAAAACTTTGTAAAAGATTGTTGTGAAAACTATCATAATAAAAAGAAGCTTTCATTGATGGTGAATTCGTCTTTGTTATGAGCAGATAGCAAGATTTTTTCATCCCTTCGACTTCAACTAGTAGTTTAAATTAGAGTAATTTTTTATTTTCATGCAAGTAGATGTTAGTTGTGGATTTGTGGTGTGGATCAAGGCAACTTCGTTTTAATCCATACCACTAGCAACTTGTTGACGGCAAGTTTTCCTTGTGTGGTCAACTGGAAAACATTACAAGCTTAACTTCGATTGTGATTCACGTGTTTGTATGCGTCGTCCTAATGGTACTTGCATGTTGAGTCATAATCTGAATACCTTTCGTTGCTCCTTTGAAGATTGCACCAACTTTGTGTAGGCTGTCCAAAGCGAGGCGAAGCAGAGTCTGGTTGAAGTCTGATGAAATTGATCCCACATCCCGTCTCTAGATAGTATATAAAATTTCTAGAACCCTGCACTCTTTTAATTTCAGTACATTCCTGGTTAGTTTTAGGAAAAACGTACCTCATTGCTAAATCATCCGTATTGCATAAATTCCCTTCCAATCATTAACATGCTGTCAGCTGCAAACCTTTTGAACAATTGTGTAAGTCCCCTCGTGTAAACAGCAAATCACAAAGAACCGACTGAGGGTATTCCATAGCATTTTCGGAACCTTGGAGTTGAACATACGAACTTTCTTGCAATCTTAGCGTACAGAATTCTTTGATCAAGAGAGAATGGAGTAGCCTTCGGATACTTTGTTCTGCTGATTGGTGCAGTCACAAAAATCACATCAACACATTGCAAGACTGTAGTTGACTCAAGGTGATTTTAGGGTTCCCTACACCTTTCGATGTCTATAAATAAGAGTTTTTGCTAATTTGTAATTAACCTTTGCACGCAATAGTAATATATGCTGAGCCAGATTTGCCTATAATATTGCTATTTTGTATCTGTTCACTTTGGTTGGATGATCATTGTTTTGTGTTCTTGTGTTTATAAGCTTTGTTTCATATCTACACCTTGGATAGGTGTCGTCACCTCCTTGGGAATTTAGAATTAAGGCTTATCGATTGTTGTTATTGTGTTAATGAGCTTTGTTTCATGTCTACACCTCAGATAGGTGTCGTCACCTCCTTGGGAATTCAGGAGTAGAGTTCAAGGTTTGATGTCGTCGCCAATAACCTTTCTTTTAGCCTACGCCTCAGATAGGTGTTGTCACGTCCTTGGAAATCCTATCTTAGAGGTTATCATATAAATCATTCTCACTCTGTTTCCTCATGCTCTGATTTCTTAGGGAGATTGGATGGTATAAGCTAGTTAGTTTTGAGTTGTAGTTAAGATTTGCAAAACCAAAAAAACCTTGGCTACAACGTTTGAAGTTTCTCGAAAACCTTGTACCTCTTTCAGCTGAGACAAAAAGAAGGGAATTAGTTTAGTTTACTTTTTTCAAGCATTTGTCCACACAACGAGGGAGCTTCCCCTCCTACTTTGAAGAGCACTCATCACACAATGTGCATACCTGTCCGTACCAACTAGCACTCCACAGGTGCTAATTGTTACGCCAACAAGTTAATAGCTGACTATGATTTTAATATCAGTTATATTAAGGGAAAGGAGAATTGGGTCGCCGACGCATTAAGTCGAAGGCGTCACATTGCTCCTATAGTAGCAATTCAAACCGATTTCAAAGGGCAAGTACTCCAAAAGTGCAAGGAGGATGAGTATTACTTACAAGTTAAGCAAGCACTCATGGATAATCCTCAAGATTCTAGGTATGAAGGTTTTCAATCTGAACCTAATGGATTACTAAGATACAAGGGTAGAATGTATGTACGTGATGTTAAGGAATTGAGGAATTTGGTATGGAAGGAAATACACGAAGCACCATATTTTGGACATCCAGGAGTGACAAAAATGATGGCTGATGTAAAACCATTATACTTCTGCAAGGGAATGAAAGGAGATGCCGCTAGTTTTGTGGTTAGGTGTCTTGAGTGTCAAAGGGTGAAAGCTAAGCATCACCATCCTACAGGCTTGCCATACCCACACGACATACCAGAAAAGAAATGGAAAGTTATAAGTATGGACTTTGTGCAAGGACTGCCTATGTCAAAGAATAAGCACAATGCCATACTGGTGGTAGATCATAAGCTTACAAAAGTGGCACATTTTATACTAGGGAACCTAACTGATGGAGCACCAGTCATAGCAAGGAAATTTCTGCAGAAAGTGTTTAGATTGCATGGGATTCCTGAAAAAATTATTTCAGATAGAGATGTGCGAATCACTTCTAGGTTTTGGCAAACCTTGTTTTCTGCACTAGGGACTTAGTTAAATATTAGCTCGGCATATCATCCGGAAATGGATGGGAAAACGGAAAGGGTAAACCAAGTGTTGGAAGACCTACTTAGGATGTATTGCATGCATCAGCAGTATAGGTGGGAAGATTATTTACGCTTAGCCGAATTTGGTTAGAATACCTCATATCATTTTGCAATTAAGATGGCTCCTTTCGAAGCTTTGTATGGTCGAAAGTGTTGAACTCCTTTAAGTTGGGATAAACTTGAGGATCGAGTAAATCTTGGACCAGAAATGTTGGCAGAAATAGATGAGCAAGTTAAGATTATTAAGCATACGTTAGCAAAAGCTAACAATCGATAGAAAAGTTACGTTGATGCTAAGAGAGTGCCCCGTAATTTTGCCTTAAGTGACAAAGTATTGTTGAGAGTGAGCCTCACACGAGCTCCATAAAATTTGGAAAATCTCCTAAGTTAGCCCCGTGTTATGTTGGACCCTTTGACGTTCTATAGGAAGTGAATCTAGTAGCCTATCGAATCGCTCTGCCACCAGCTCTTGCCATAATGCATAATGTCTTCCATGTGTCCTACCTTAAAAAGTATATACCAAGGGATAATCATGTAATAGATTGGACTGCTTTACAAGTAAGGGACCCCGGAGTAGTAACTCTCGAGCCCGTCAAGGTGCTAGGAACACGTAAGCTTCTCTTGCGTAACAGAGAGGTCTTGCAGTGCAAAGTCCAGTGGGACCAGTACGCAAAAGACTTGGGCTACTTGGGAGGTGTTGACGTGGTTTTTGAGACCGCACCAACACAGAATAAAGTTTCCCAACGGATACTCTATCCTCTCTTGAACAAAGTATTCAGCATGCTAAGATTGCAAGTGAGTTCATGCTTTCAACTCCAAGGTTCCGATAATGCGAATAGACTTAGTTGGCTCAATGTGATTTTGCTGGTATTTCAAGGGGGACTTACACAATTGTTCGACAGTTGACAACAGACAGCGGACTAAGGGCTTTCGTGTAATTCAAATGATTTGGCAGGTGAGCACAACTTTCCTAATTCTAATCGGATATGAACTGAATTTAAAATGAGTGTAGGGATAGGAATGTTCTAGTCTATTCTAAAGCGTGGGACACGGTGATCAATTCTCACAGACTTCAACCAAGCTCCGTTTTGCCTCACTTCGGACAGCTTCCGCGGAACTGGTGCAATCTTCAGAGGAGTGACTTCAGATGTTCAGATCAAGATCTATCATGAAGACACCATCACAACGACGCATGCCAACATATAAACCATAATCGAAGTTAAGTTTCACAAAGTTCCAGTTGACCACGCAAGGCGAACCCACCGTCACCGAGCCCACTAGTGGTATGGACAAGCGAAGTCTTGTTCAAATCGAGCACCACATTCCACAATTACTAAGTACTTGCATGAAATGAAATCTACTTTAAGCTACTTCAAGATGCTACGTGAATTGGAAGGACGAAGAAGCCTCAACAACTACTCATAACAAAGAAGAAATCACCACCAATGAAATTTCTTTTATTATGAAAGCATACATGACAACTTCTTACAAAGTATCCAAAGGGAAGACTTTCCTTCCTTTTCAATCTAAACTACTCTACTTTCTACTCTATCAATTTCTCTCTACTCCCTCTCTAAGCTCTGCTTCTACTTCTAATTTCTAATGAGATACAAATGAGAGGGACTCCCCCTTTTATAGATGGCCAAGTCCAACGGACGGCTCAGATTACAATCGACTGGATGGCCCAGATTGTGCCACCTCAGCCCTAAACAAGATTCGCCCTAAAAACCACCACCAAGAGGAGTGGGGTAATAAATGAGCCATAATGTCCATCATCCTTCTAGAAGATTCCATCCTTGAAATGCGTTCACACTGTTCTCGATCTTCGCATTCAGCTAATTTTGTTGATCGTTTGGAGGAGGGTAAAAGAGTCTCTAAGATTGCCTCCTCAGATAATAAAATTTGATAGAATCTGGAGTTCAACTGCTCCTGATCTTCTTCTTGACGTTGTTCTTCAACCTTGCTCGAACTTCCACTCTTTTCTCCATCTTGAGTTATACTAGGTCTCAACACTTAGCCATTTTCTTGCAACTTTCTTCCTTCGAGGTTGAGATGTCGTCTTGAATCACTTGCTTCATCACTTTAAGTCATCATCGTTTGGTCTCAACGTTCCTCCTGCAAAACAAGCAAGGAGAAGGGTATCAGAACACTTCATAATATAAATTCAACTTACTTACCAGGATTTTCAAGTTCTGACTTCCAAGCGTTCATCGCCTCCACTAGCCAACTTCTGCCTTCTTCGTGATTCTTCATGCCTTAGCCAAATTTTCAACCCATCTTGTCTTCTGCCTGGCGCACTTCATTCTGATATTTCATCCAACTCAGGCTCGAGAAAAATCCTTTCATCAGGAATTTGATCAAAAATCATCTAGGCAATCACCTTCAAATTCATCTGCCAAGGCATTTTATCTTCAACAACATCATTTATTCCTTGCCTTAGAAAAATTTTCAAATTTCCCTTAGGAAATTCATCAACCCGGTGCCCATCAAAAAATATCCATCCTGAAGGCTTGGCGAAGCACGGAAGACTTTAAAATCCATTCCCTGTTGAAGATCTTCAATACCCAGAAGAGAATTTTCTTCAGAACGAGTCGAATCCATGGGTACCCAACGAACGGGTTCATTTAATTTTCTTGAATTTTAAACTTTAGAAAATATTCTATCAATTTAAATCTGTTCTTCGTCTTTGTGAACACCCCGTTGCTCTGACTCGAGAAATTTTTAAATCCATCTTGCAATGCCAACATCTTCATCTTCGACAAATTTTACTCATCTCAGGAAATTTCATCGTCTTGCAATTCTAGGCGTATTTTTTTAAGGAAGAAAATTTTGTGCCTTAGAAAAAATTTGAATCACTCAACATTTTTGAAAATTTTGCTTTAGAAAATTTTATTTCATCCTCCTGTGGTGAAAAAATTTTATTTTTTTTATGTTTCAACTCACTTAGAAATTTTTTTCTTGAAAGCACATCATGGAAGATTTAAATTCCAACGCCCTTCACCTAGCAATTTCCAACGCCTAGCAAGTTTGTTTTAACTTCACCACCCTAGGCGCATATGATACTTCATGGAGAACATATTAAATTCCAACGCCTAGGCAATATTTTCTAACACTTAGGCATTCTATTCTCCAACGCCTTAACAATATTCATCACCACCTTGGGGCTTATCTGACACTTGAAGAGGAATAATAACCACGCCTAGGAGTATTTCACTTCTTATTCACCACCTTTCAACTCAAATCCACTCTTTACTTGGCGCATTCAAAGGCTAGAGAGGAAAGTCAACACTAAAATAATTCCATCTTGCACAATGCCCAGCAACCTTCACTTGTCCTCATCTCTATTTGGGCGCATTTTACCCCTTGAAGTGGATGGGCGCATTTTAGTAGGTGAGGAGGATAAGCATCTTCCAACGCCTTAACTATTTTGTCTTCATGTGCCTTCTCTTGAGCGCATCTGAGCATGCATGGAGAACTTTTCAAACGCCACCTTGTTTTGACCTGTTGACTTTCCATGTATGAAGGATATAACTCTTACCACGCCTTCCTTTCAACTTCCTTTCTTTTGTCCTTACATGGCTTGATTTGGGTGCATTTTGTACCCCATGAAGGATGAAAATTGTTGACCTTTTGACTTTGCTTGCTAATTCCTCCTTGTTGAGCTTGGGCGCATTTTGGGCATGGTGGAGTATGAAATTCTTTGACTTCTTTGACTTTTATCACCTCTCCTTGAAGTGGGCGCATTTTGCTATAGGAGCAGGATGAAATTCATTGACTTCTTTGACTTTCTTTCATTTGGGCGCATTCTACCCCCTGAGCAGGACGGATCTTAACACTTAGAAAATTTTAAAACTTTCTCCTTGAGGGTGGGCGCATTTTCCCTAGGCAGGTGGATGAAGTTTATACTTAGAAAATTTTTCATGCTTCTTCATTAACTTGGGCGCATTTTACCCAGGCAGGTGGATGAACTTTGTGCCCTAGAAATTTCTCAACTTCAGCTGAGGTGGGCGCATTTTGAAGGTGGTGAAGGATGAACCCCCAGACTTAGTCATTTTTCCTGACTTTTGCCAACTTCACAACGTCCTGCTATTTATAGTAAGTCTCTTGGTTTTCATACTCCGGAAGCTCAGAATGATCTGAAATTTTGAACGCTGGATCTTCACGACTTCATCAACCTGTTGACACTGCTATTTCAGGTTGGCCTGCTATTTTTAGCCCATTTTTGAAGGTGATTTACTATAAATAGTAACTGTTCGTTTCTGATACCTCCACAGCTCCGTTTGATTTGAAATTCGAATGAGGCGCTCCTCACCACGTGACCTGCCTGCTGACATCAACGCATGCACCTGACTTGCTATTTTTGGCCAGTTTCCAAAATGACTTACTATAAATAGTAAGTGCTTCGTTTGACTTCAAATTTTACCAGCAGATAGCCTGAAGGACGCTGATCGCGGTGGTTTACACTGGTTTTCGAAAATTCTGACCTTTTACCCCTCTTTTCAGGCTCCGAAGTTGGAAACCCTAATTTGCTCTGCATGCGTATCAAATGATCTCTGTTTGTCCTCGTTTCTGTTGCATTGCGATCAGCTCATGATTCTGAAGTGCTGGGAGGTGGCTGCCGGGACGCACCTGCTAAAAATAGTAAGCTCCTTACTGAGTGATCATCTCCGTTTGCATGTCATATCACTGCGAAGCCCTCGAAAAATCCACAAGGAATATGCAGACATGCAAAGAAAACGCTGACATGCAAACCCTAAAAATAGTCCCGGAAGACTGAATTCTGAAAGTCGTTATCTCGCTTTGCATGTCACACCATCGCGAAGGTCTCAGAAAACCCAGAAGGAATCTCCAGACATGCGTTGAAAAACTCTGCATATAGGCCCTGAAATTGGCTCTGGAAGCTGAACTGCTAAAAATAGTAAGTTTCCTGTTTCAGCTCAAATTTTGCACGCGAGCAGCTTGATGTTCTCAGAATGCAGTGTGACTGTCGGATTCTCAAAAATGCTGAAGGATTGCCTGTAATTGCACACTTACTAAAAATAGTAAGTACTCAGAATCTGATGAAATTTGTTGAGAGCCTGCTGGAAGCACACTGACAACAATGTCAAGCTTTGTTTTCAATTTATTCACCTCATTCGACCTCGGACTGACCAGGAAAGATGAAACCCTAATTTCAGACTCGGCCAAATTTCACTCGTTTAAGTTCAAAGACGGGAACGTCCCCCGAAAGCAGACCTCTGAGAAGAGATAGACAGAGAGAGAGAGAGAAGAACCAAAGCCAAAAAGACTAGAATGGAGCAAAAATTAGGGGTCCCCATTTTGAATGGGGCGATGTGTGAAAAGGTCACAACAGGAAGACTGTGGAAATGCAGCAGAAATTTCTTGACATTCTTGATGCTTTTGAGAATGTTGAATAATGCAATGATATATTTTTTATTCTTTGAATAATACCTTAGGTCATTGGGGACGATGATTCTTAAGGGTGGGAGTATGTTACACCCCAATTGTATAGTTACTATTTACTATTACTGCATAGGGTAAAAATGGATGTAATGAGAATTCTAGAGATTAATAAAATATGCTTGTACCTTGTTATCAATATGAATGTGTTCACATTTGATGATTGTCTCATTTGATGTTACTTCAGTTGATGTTATTCATGGTGAAATACTGCATGAAAGGTTAATGAATTATTCTAACTTTAGAGATGTTTATGTATACTACATATGTTATGAATATTTGACTGTCGTGAGCATGTGTTAGTGGATGCAAGTATGTGTTCCATTCCTCCAAGCGGAGGGGAAGTATCACTCGGGAGAAGATCTTGGTCGGATAACCGGTAAAAATAAACTATCTGAGCATACACACACCACATTAGATTGATTAAACTGAGTCAGTTTGAGGGTTATAGGTAAGCTATCCATAGCTTGTATGTTTAGTAGTCTTGTTTACTTTTATATGCATTTGTGAGTGATGTTTATCTGTTAGAGTTTTTAGAGAACTTTCTTGTGTTATTATGATCATATGGATAAGAGGGACGTAGGTGGAAGTATGTTTATATGTATGCTCCTGCATGTCAATGAGATCCAACGACACGTATATGCATATGTATAGATGTACCACATGTACACACCTATCGATATGATGGTAACTTAAATGGATGTAAGTGAATCGGATGTGAACATATATATATATAGTATATACACGTACCCATATGTATATGCATATCGATACAAATGTACGTTAGCAAATGGACATGTTCATACGGATGCATCGATATGGTATACCTACATATACATGTACATAGAGGTATATACATATATATGCATACATCCTGTATAATGTGTTTACTATAATAAGTTAGTCTGTACGCTTATATATATATATATATATGATGTATGCTGACTAGCTTATGATATATATATTTATTTAATAAAAATATATATAAATATATATATATATATTTATACGAAGGTATTTAAATATATATATATATATGTTTATGATATATACAATATATATATATACTTTACATATTGATTTTACACTTTTGGAATTATACTTATTCTTATTTAATAAAGAAGTCTATTTATTGAAGACTTCTTTTGACAATATAATCAATGGCTAAAATATGTCGATATTGGACATTATTATGGAAGTCGACTTTGGAACATACACGGCACTGTGTAAAAGCCACGAATCACCAGCCAAGAATACAAATGAGAGACATAGCAATACGTCTAAATTATGTTGACTTTGACTTGGTCGATATGAGAAATGAAGAAAACGTGGACTAAGTCCAACACAGTTATAATGTTCAGTCAACTCAACCCATAAAAATAGTCGATTCAAGTTATGTGTTGCTGAATTATGATGGACTTATTCCCATCACCTGAGAATCGCGCCAACTTACTAGTTTTGGTGCCACCTCTATTTTCACTTTCCTGTAGATGTCATTTTGGGAGAAATATACGAATTTTCCATGTGCAGGTTGAAATGGTCTTGAGAATGTTGTCAATATGAAAGCCAATTTGTTAATGAAAAATGTTGAGTCTAAACTTAATCTGTCGCCACCTTTATGCTAAATCATGTTGCATGGAATTGGTGTCATTCCTCATGCCAAAACTATAGGATTTCTA
The DNA here is from genome assembly GCA_007258455.2 of Sequoia sempervirens. Taxonomy (NCBI): domain Eukaryota; kingdom Viridiplantae; phylum Streptophyta; class Pinopsida; order Cupressales; family Cupressaceae; genus Sequoia; species Sequoia sempervirens. Next base: position 78,736,768 of record VDFB02058242.1, on the reverse strand, counting down.
AAGGCCGGTTGCTCTATAAATAGTCGCACCAACTCACTTGAAACGTATTCTCTCTTATTCATTCTTGTGTTCATTATTGGCAACCAATCATTATCATTTTCTTGTGAAGAACATTATCTCCATTATACCATTTCATTTGATAGAGACATATCATACCAAGATCTATACGTCCTTTGTTGTTTATCATATCTGAGTTTTTACCAGTCATTATCATCTGTTAATGAGTGAGAAAAGAGTGAGCTTTTGTGAGGAAGAGTTGTCTTATTGCTTGAGAGAAGTGTGCTATCAACAAGAGAGGGAGAGGGAGTCGTGTTGGGAAGCTAAATTAAGTTGAACTACTGTTTTGGAGAAGGCTGCACTGTCATCATTATCTGGGATAAGCGATAACAAGCATGGCAACTTCTTTTTATTATTTACTTGGAATTGATGTGTTTTCTATGCTGCATGGAATGTCTTTTCTGTTTGAGCTATAGAAATATTTAACATTGCTTTTGAAAAAGGGAATTAAAGCTTTTAGGTTGTTTTCATATTATGCTTGTAAGAACTCCATAATAGGAGAATAGTGTGTTTCTTAGTTAAATGTACACTAGTCTTGATTGAATACAAGAGTCACTTGAGGTACACCTAGCTAAGTTATTAAATTAACTAGGAAAGCTTGTGTTACTCCTAGGATAGTAATCTAGTATGGGAGGGAGCTTGTGTACTTACTTGCTAAATAGATTCATTACAAGTAGATTAGTATGTTGTAGGTTAGTTTGGGATGACGGATTATCCAACGAAGGACAAAACCTATGCGTAGTGTAAGATAGCCTTAAGTCAAATCAGCCCTGAGTAGTGTATGTGATAGATGACTTCATTCAAAGTACTAAATGAGAACACTTTGGCCATAGTATTGCAATGTACGAGACTCCACTTAGTTGTGTGACACTTGAGACTACACTGTCAGTTCACCGTGATCCAGTATTACATGCTAGTTCGAGATTGTCGGATTACAAAGGTTCTAGTTATGTAGGACACAACACTATGCTCAATTGGTTGTCGTTATAGATTACTCTACCAATCTCTTCGTCGAAGGGAAGGGCCATCTATCGAATGATAGAATGTGCGGGGGACCGCATTAAGAGTTTGTGGTTGGCAGAAAAGCGCCTGAGTGATGCTTCTCCTCCACAGAAAGCGACAGAAGAACCAAGATTTGAAAGGAAGGATCCTGGACCGTCTTACTACTATTTGTTCTAAAGCTCTACGAGCTATGTATGTAATTGAATGCTTTCATACATTGAAGTATATTTGAAATGAAAAGGAATTCATGATGTAAAATGTTTTGTATCTTGATTGGAAATTGTCAATAAAAGTAAAGAAAAATTTTATTATCATGGCTTTATTACTTGTTTATTTACTCGTTTGGTGTAAATTAAGAAATTTTTACTTTAAGGGTGGGTTAGTACGTTACATTAGGGATCATGGAAGCACAATCACTATATGCCAAAGCATATAAATGCCAATTTGGGATGACATAAATTCTATAGTCGGGGCATGTGATTAGTAAAGAGGGAGTCAAAGTGGATCAGGATAAGATTCAAGCTATTTTGGATTGGCCGCCACTTAAGACATTAACCCATCTGAGGGGATTCTTTGGTTTGTGCAATTACTACAGGAGATTTGTTAAGAGTTTTTCACAAATGGCAGCGCCCTTAGCAGGCTTGACCAAGAAGGGATCTTTTCTCTAGATGAATGTAGCACAAAACACCTTCAACAAGCTCAAGGAGGTAATGAGCTCATGTCCAATTTTAGCATTGCCAAATTTTTCTCAACCCTTTGTTTTGGAGTGTGATTCTTCTAGTGAGGGCAGTAGAGCTATCCTAATGCAAAACAAACACCCTATAGCGTTTGAAAGTAGGAAGCTCAATGAGACAAAAAGAAGATTTTTCATTTAAGATAAGATGTTAGACATTATGCATGTATTGGCTAAATTCAAGCAGTATTTGGTAGGGAGAAAATTTGTGGTAAGGACAAATCACAACAATTTGAAATACTTCCTCAATAAGAAATATTTGAACAAAAGGCAACAAAAGTGAGTAGGCAAGTTGTAGGCCTATGATTTTAATATTGAATATGTTAAGAGAAAAAGGAACGTAGTTGCAAATGCCCTATCCAAGAAGCCTACCTTGTGCTCAATGACAAAGATATTAGTGGATTGGAAGGCTCATCTCTTGGTTAAATATTTGAAGAATGCATTTTCTTGTGATGTTATGGAAGGGAAGATACAAATGATAGGGTACATGGTAAAGGATGATCTCTTTTTATACAAGGAAAGGATATACCTTGTTTCAAAATCAAAGATAAAGGAGAAGATATTGAGAGTTGTCCATGACACACCATTAGCAAGACTCCTTCATTACTTTAAGACTTACAAGCAAATCAAGGAGAGGTTCACACGGAGGGGACTCAAAAATGATGTATTCAGACATGTTAAGGAGTGTCTAACTTGCCAACAAAATAAGTCAGAACATACTTTTCCAACATAAATATTGAAGTCTCTACCTATTCTAAAGTTGAAATGAGAAAGCATATCTATGGATTTCATCATTGGTCTTCCACGAGTATAGGGTAAGGATTGAATTTTTGTTGTGGTCAACAAATTGACCAAGTATGCTCATTTTTATATCATATCTTCTGACTTTAATGCACCCCAAGTTGCAAAATTGTTTTTCGAGAGGTATTTAGACTCCATAGCCTACCCAAGAACCTTGTCAGTGACCAAGACAATAGATTTCTCAATATGTTTTGGCAAGAACTTTTCAAGTTGACAAGACTGAATTAACCCTGGGCACTAGTTGTCACCCACAAATAGATGGGTAAACTAAGATTGTCAATAAGTGGGTGGAAGAATATTTGAGAAACTATGTAGCAAGACAATAGAAAGCTTGGATCATATGGTTATATTTGGGTGAGCACTGCTACAATACCATATATCATATGTCTATCGGCATGACTCCATTCAAAATTCTATATAGATATAGTTGGGTCCAAGATAGTCAAGACATACTAAATTCACTTAAGGAGAATCTCCAACAAGCACAAAACCAGCAGAAATTATATTCAGATAGACATAGGTTAGAGAGAACTTTTGAGGTTGGTGAATTAGTTTTCTTGTGGTTGCAACCCTATAGACAATCTTCTCTAAAGAAGAGTGGAGCAAAGAAGCTAAAGCCACAATTTTATGGGTCTTACAAAAGTGTGAGAAGGTTAGGAGAAGTTGCCTATGAGCTAGAGTTGCTCAAGCACAACAAGATTCATAATGTATTCCATGTTTCGTGCCTCAAGAAGATGCTTGGCTAGCATATTCACATTCATCAAAGCTTCCACCATTGGATGAAGAAAGTAAATTGATCTTGGTTCCTAAGGCTATTGTAAATGTATGAAAGAAAAGTTGAGATGCAAAAGCATCATAGAATACTCGGTCCATTGGAAGGATTTACCTCCAAAAGATGCCACTTGGGAAGGAAAACAAATTCCTCAACATCAAAATCTACAATTGCTTGAGGACAAGCAATTCAAGGGAGGTTGTAATGTCTTGTTCACGAGCATGAGGTTTATGGAGGACCCTTAACCTATTTTAATTCCCAAAGGCTAACTAGGATGTTGCAAGGAAATAATTAATTAATTAAATTAAGTTGTCTAAAATTGATTTTAAAGGCAACTTGAATTTAATTAATTATTTTTAAAAGGTTGGACACCCAGTAGGCAGGGGGTTGGTTAGTTCATTGGTGGCATGGCCAGCTAGTTGGGTGCATCCCAATTCCCCATAGTTTGGATAGGGGTTCGATATGATAGATCCCAATTATCCAAACCGCTATATGATAGATCTCAATTATCCACCCACCCCTTTATAATAGCAGTTTGGATAGGGGTTTGATATCATAGATCCTAATCCCCTATAGTTAGATAGGGGTTCAATATGATAAAATCTATACCCATTGATTCAGCCGAGGCCACTCCAACATTCAAGTCTTTCTGTGCCAGTCCCTTTCATCTAGTGGTTAGGACATCGTCTTTTCATGTTGAAGATACGGGTTGGATTGGGCAATATTATAAGAGTGACTTAGTTTGGATCCCATAAGTAAAGTTAAAATAAAAGAAATTTTCAAAAATCACTTTTGGAGGTAAACAAAAAGTTGCAGAAAAATAATATTTTATTGTTTCGGAAAAGTGTATAAAAGGAGAATTGAAGGAGAGAAAGCTCATTCTAGGCATTTTATCAGACCCTAGCTTATTGGAGGGATTGAACTTGGTTAATTCTTCAGCTGAAGGATGAAAACTCTTTTGGCAATTGATTTCAAGGATGAAAACCCTCCTAACTGATTGAATGAATTCATCCAGGATTCACCATTGTACTTCATTGATTGGACAAACTGAAGGAGACTTTTTCAGTTTACGAGTTTGAAGTGAAAATATTGAAGATTTTCAATTTTTTGAGGGCTGCTACAGTATTCTGTACAGCTGTTATAGTAATATGTATGGCTACTACAGTAATCCATATTACTGCTACAGCATTCCATACCATGGCTACAGTTGCCTATTTCAGTTTATTGTGAATTTTCTGATTTTTGGAGGTGGAATATTGTCATACTGGTTCACTGCCTTGAATTCTGAGTTATATCAAACTTAGAACAGCAGCCATTTTGCTGCTATTTTCCATCATTTTTCCCATTGCAGCAGATAAGAGTTAGTATTTTGTTGCATTAACATTCTGAAAGTTATAACAGTTGGATATATATTTCTAAAACGTTATTACTGTATTTCATATGTTTTGGAAAAGAATAAAATCAGCTTCTTGCATTGTTATTCATTCGTCATTTTGTCAAATACTTGAAAAAGTTAAAAAAAAATTAGTGGGGGGATATTTCATCGGTACAACTCAAAGAAGTCGAAGATCTAAAAGTCATATCCATCAGAGCTCTTCCTTAGCATTTTCATACTGGATCTATCCATACATCTTCGCCATTGAAGTGCCGCATTCAAGGAATTTTATATTTTAATTACATTGCTCAAACACACATTAACCCTTTTGGAAATTCTTACAAATTCTTCCCTATACCACATCCTCCTCTGCTATCACTACTGAAATATACAAGTGTTTTAATTGACAAAATAGTTCTTTATGTTGCTCAAGGGTCATAGTTGTTAAACATAAAACGAAATAATATTAACCTTGAATATTTTTCTAGGGCTAGCTCTGTTATGTGTCATTCTATAGTTCCTTATTTTTTAACTGGATTCCACTGTTGGCATTTACCTGTGTATCATTGTAAGGCTAAAACATCAACACCGTGGAATCTAGATATAAGAAAAACAAAGTGTTTACCTGTGGAAATCTCAAGAATTTATCATTCTATACTGCCAATGGAATTGTTACTTGGAATTATCTAAAAAAAATTGAAATAAGATTCAACTTTTTCGTAGTATTTAATTTAGAGCTCAAATAATAATCTTGCAAGGTATCATCTCATTTTAGAAGTGAAGCATTCATGCATTGACATCGAAGATAAAACTATAGTTAACCTGGTGGATTGTCATAGATCACCTATAATTTGAGTATATTTCAGTGTTCCTCCAAGTTTCCAGGACAGGGGATGCAAGGACAGAGTGAGGACATTCTGTCCCCATTGCTCCATCCCCAAAACATCTGAGATATCTGAAACGGCAGAAGAACCTTGGAGACACATCCCTAGGGAACACTAGTATATTTCACATTTTGTAATCATGTTCAAAAACAAAACCTTATTCAAGAAATCGCAAGACATCAAATTATAGTTATTGGAATTTTATCATATACCCATGTAAATAGATATATGAAGTAACCTAAGTTTGCTTGTTCTCTAACCTTCCTACACAACATAACGTATATTGGCTTTACAGTAGATAAAAGGGAACATATATTCCATAATCTTAATCCAACAGAATTTAATAAAATGCTATTCTTTATTCCTTTGGAAACCTCTATCCCTTTTTAGGCAGATATTTACCAATCAAGAAAGTGCAATCAAAAAATGAAAACAAAGTAGAGAAGGAAATACAAACACATGCTGCTACCTGGCCATGGCTGGGAACTATGATATACAACTTCCCCCACTTCAATTCCAACCTCCTCCCAGGTTTCTCTCCTCACAGCTTCTTCCAAGCTTTCCCCTGGCTGGAAGGAGATCAATGTTTCACTGTTAATTTCAACTGCAACAACCATCACAATAAAATGCTCTAAAGTACAAAATGGAGCAGGGAAATCACTCTCGATGATATTGAATAGGAATAGCCATCTACATGCAAATAACATGGAACATGACTCACATCTTACCTGCAACATGAACAAAATCAAATAATACTGAAAAGTTTGAGGGAATAGGTAGAGTAATTAAGAACTAATGGTCCATATTCAGATCAGATTTCATCAAAAATTTGTCATGAAACCTCAGAACTTTTCTGAAAATGAAATTTAATAAATAATTCAGAATTTTCAAATGTCATTTATTCTTGAATCCTAGTATCTGAATATTCAGGAGTTCAAGATACAATTGTGCATTCATAGGATGTTATTCTATCTTTAACAGTCCCAGAATTTGGATATGAACAAATGATAGTGTTTCATCCTCTTAATCCATGAATTTGTAATAATCACCCTATTTTTTATTTTTTTTAATCTTGTTAGCTCAACAAAATGGAAATTGATAAATAACTTTCCTTTCCACTTTCTAATCGCCAAGTTCCCAATGTGGGCGAGGTGAGAGCATATGGCATTCGAGATTACAATAATACTATAATGTCCCCATTAAAAGATAAGTATTGATCTTTATTTTAATAGCAATTTATTCAATTCTTCAACAATAATGTTTAGACGATAAATTTATCAAAGGTATAAAATATATATATATATACATCTTATACATATATACATTCTTATACATAGATATATTCTTAATAATATATAAGAACAAATCGAACTAAAAATATTTATAATTAGCAGGTCACTAATCGAATGTTTTCCTAGAGACAGATAGAAGAGACGTGATCTTTCGCCAAAGGTAGGTCGATAGGAAGGGACGTGATCTTTCACTCAGAAATGTATTTAAGAAAGGCGATTGAAGGATCAGATGGCATCAGAGGTTAGGAGAAAGGAGGAGGAGGAGATAACGCAGAACAAAGCCACCATTCGGAACGTGGAAGATACAGACCAGAAGCGGTGAACTCTGTTTTAGAGCTAAGTACGCGGACCCCAGAGATTCAAATAACTCATTCTCAGATCGCGGGATTTATAGATGGCTAAGGATCAAGCCTAATCACCTCTGAGAAGGACGTCCATCTCTCACAATTACCACAGCAATATACAAAACTAATATCATTCACAAGGATTAACATTCTCAGAATTCGACATTTCACTACAAGCATATCACTTACTAAATTTCCAATTATAATCATTAATCAGAAGTTATTGTCCCATTTCGAAGGTTTAATACAAAAATCTTTAATCTTTCCAGAGTTAGCAATAGTAAATCAAATTGAATAAATAGAGAACTCACTAGGACATCACAGTGGTATCAAAGCCACTTTCCTGCCATTTCGTGGGAAATCATGCAAATGTACAACCGAAGAGGCGCCAAGAACAACGCACTAGGGAACGACACCATGAGGGATGAGCTCCGAACTTTCATGGAACAGACCAACAAAAGATTTGAGGAAACTAATCAAATGATACTTCAGGCCCTTCAGAACATAAACAGCAATAACATTCATGAAAAGGTCGCCCAAAGAAGAGAGATACCTTCACACCACTCGGAAAATGAGCATTCAACTCAAAGCTCTGCAATGAGACCCACCATGCCCCCATTCATTCCAAGTGAAAATGTCATCGAAGAAGAAAAAGAGCCCAATGCAACTAGCGTAGAAGACATTGCTCAAGCATACGCTGCATTAGACCCCGCAGTTAAGAAGCACATATCATTCAAGGAATACTATGAGGTTAAAACCCAAACTAAGCCAAGTAGAAGGAAGCACCATTCCAACAAAGACCTAAAATCAAGAATTAGTAAAATGTCCTTGCCCTATTTCAACGGATCCGGGAAGCTTACTGCACGATCATGGGTCCAAAAACTTGATACTTACTTATCGCTCAGCCCCATGACGGAAGAAAGTGCCATTAAATTTGCCATTCTCCACCTAGCGGGAATCACTCACGATTGGTGGCATCATGGACTAATTACCCAAGGCCATCAAAATGTAGTCACATACAGTGAGTTCACACAAAAACTCATCAATAGATTTGATCAAAAACACCCCGAGTGGTACTTCAAAGAGCTCACTCAACTTAAGCAGCATGGAACTGTAGAGGAATTTGCAAACGAGTTCCAAAGACTAGCAGTCATGGTCCCTGACTTACCTCAAAGAAGGCTTACCTACTTATCATCGAAGGACTCAAAGAACCAATCAAGAACATAGTAAACCCACTTGAGCCACAAACAGTGGGGGAGGCAATCCAGAAGGCCATGAAGGTTGAAAACAATACTTCAAAAGAAAAAGCAAAGAATCCCTCATCCAAGCCACAACCTAAACAAGATCAAGGAAAAGATATTAAAGGAAGATCTTGCTACTTCTGCTATGAACCATGGGGACAAGGACATTATTGCAGCAAGAAGGAGGCCATCCAACTGAAGGAAGAATTGAAGAGGAAGAACAGATCTTTTAGGTGCAAGGAGCCAAGGGGAGAAAACCATCAATGTAAGAGAGGACAATTGCATAAAATGGAAGAAGCTTCGGATGAAGAGAATCCTACCAAAAGATCTAGAAGCGAACCGGAAGAACAAGGAACCTTAGCAGTCATTTCCCAAACAAACGAACATAGACCCTTTCGAATCAAAGGAACAATAAAAGGGCAGAAAATCATTGCATTGGTAGATAGTGGGGCTTCCCACAACTTTATCAGCAAAAACTTAGTATCAAGAAGGAAGCTAAAGACTCAAAATTTCAATGGATTTAAGGTAGCTCTAGCAAATGGATCCATGGATCAAAGCAACCAGATCATTCCTCAATTAGAAATCCAATTGGGGAACCATACCATAAAAGGAGACTTCTATGCTGTAAACCTGCAAAATGATGTGATCTTGGGGATGCCTTGGATAAACTCCCTAGGACGTTTCACCATGGATAACCCCAACTTGGAAATATGCTTCAAACATCAAGAACAAGAGGTTACATTAAAGGGATTGCCGAATGGATCTCCCAAAGTGGTATCATGCAAAAGAATGGAGAGGATTGTAAGGCACGGCCAAGGGGAATGGATAGCTCAATGCATGGTGTTAGATAAGTCACCCTCTCACGAGCAAGCTATTCACGTTGATATCCAACCGATTTTAAGAAGACACAAGAAGATTTTTGGAGATATTCCCCCAGGTCTTCCTCCAAAAAGGGGATTTGAACACTCCATAGAATTAAAAGGAGCAAAGCCAGTGATAACCACCCCTTATAGGCATCCCCAGAAATTCAAAGAGGAGATTGAGAAAACTATTAAAGAGCTGTTGGAAATGGAACACATTCAACCAAGCAATAGTCCTTTTGCATCTTCCATTGTATTGGTCAAAAAGAAAGACGACACGATGCGAATGTGCATAGACTACAAGGCCTTAAACCAAAAAACTATCAAGAATCGGTACCCAATCCCAAGGATAGATGAACTATTGGATGAGCTCCATGGAGCAAGATATTTCTCCAAAATCGATTTACACTCGGGATATCATCAAATACGAATCAAGGAGGATGTACCAAAAACAGCATTTCAGTGCCATTATGGGCATTTCGAGTTCCTAGTCTTGCCTTTCGGTCTCACCAACACTCCAGCTACCTTCCAATCATGCATGAACCATATTTTTCGCCAACAATTAAGGAAATTCTTACTAATCTTCTTTGATGACATCTTGATCTATAGCAAAACATGGGAAGAGCATCTCCACCATATTGAAGAAGTTTTAAGTATTCTGAAATCAAAATCTCTTTTTGCAAAGATGTCAAAATGTGAATTTGGACTAGAAGAAATACTCTATTTGGGTCATAAAATCAATGCGGAAGGAGTAAGCATGGGTGAGGAGAAGATCAAAGCCATCAAAGAATGGCCAAAACCAAAGATTTTGACTCAACTTAGAGGCTTCGTGGGATTGTGTAGCTATTATAGGCGTTTTGTTAAAGGATTCTCCAAGTTGGTCGCTCCTCTCACAGATTTGACAAAAAGAGGTGCCTTTTTGTGGAATGACCAAGCACAACAAGCTTTTGATCGACTCAAGGAGGCCATGAGTACTTGCCCGGTCCTTGCCATTCCCGATTTCACACTACCATTTGAACTACAATGTGATGCCTCCGGAGAAGGAATCGGAGCAGTACTCATGCAAAAGAAACACCCAATAGCCTTTGAAAGCCGCAAGGTCACTGAGACAGAAAAGCACTACTCAGTTTATGACAAAGAAATGTTGGCAATTATGCACACCTTAGCAAAATTCCGACAATATCTAGTTTGTGGGAGGTTTGTCATCGAAACATATCACAATAGCCTATAGTACTTCTTGCATCAAAAGGACCTTAATGATCGGCAACAAAAGTGGGTAAGCCTAGTTCAAGCATATGACTTTGAGATAGAGTACATTAAAGGAGCCAATAATGGTGTAGCAGATGCTTTATCTAGGCGACCCTATCTCAACACCATCACAAGCATTTCAAGGGATTGGAAGAATGATATTGTTGTCGAATATGCCAAAGATGCACAAGCCTCTGAGATTTTAGAAGAATGCCAAATGAGGAATACAAGGTATGTGATGACCTCATCTTATATAAGGGTAAAATATTTCTTGTCCCACATTCAAAGATAAAGAACAGGATTATTAAGGAGTTCCATGATAGCCCCTTGGCAGGTCACCAAGGATACTACAAAACATACAAACAGATTAGAGAAGTATATTCGTGGAAGGGATTGAAGAGTGATATACTCAAACATATACAAGTGTATGACTTGCCAACAAAATAAGATGGAGCAGAATCATCCAGTAGGCCTTCTACAACCCCTACCCATTCCCAACCAAAAGTGGGAAAGTATCTCAATGGACTTCATAACAGGACTACCCAAGGTACATGGAAGAGATAGCATTTATGTGGTGGTGGATAGACTTTCCAAGTATGCCCATTTCTTTGCCATTTCATCAGAATACAAAGCATCTTGGGTAGCAGAATTGTTCTTTAAAGAAGTTTTTCGTCTTCATGGGATATCCAAAACAATCATCAGTGACAGGGAAAGTAAATTCCTTAGCCAATTTTGCTAGGAAACTTTCTAGCTAGCAGGGACCAATCTAACTCCAAGTACAAGTTACCACCTTCAAACAGATGGGCAAACAGAAATAGTTAACAAATGGCTAGAGGGTTACCTAAGGAATTATGTAACAGGACAGCAAACAGCATGGATAAAATGGCTACACTTGGGCGATGTTGGCGTCAAATCTAACACCTCTGGAGTGCAGGTTTGTACGGACAGCTATGTACACTACGCAATGAGTGCTCTTCAAATTAGGAGGGGAAGCTCCCTCGTTGTGCTGGAATGCATGGAAAAGAAAAGTAATCTAAGTCCTATCTTTTTGTTCTCACTTCGAAGAGGTACTGTTAAGAGGTCCAAGAACGCTATTTAAGGATTTTCTGGTTTCGCAGATCATTAACTACAAATAAGCTAACTACTTTAAATCTATCCAGTTTCCTCAAGAAAACAGAGCATGAGGAAATGGAGCAGGGATGATTATAGACGATAAACGTGTTTAGATTCTCTACTTGAAGGCAAGGTGGCGCAACTATCATCTCAATCTAAACCAGCTTATTAGGCACAAAACAGATTTAAGACTTTACCAAGACAATTTTATGGAACCCTATGTGGCATAACACTCGATCGAAACAGCAAAGTCTTCACAAAACAGCCTTTATCTTTATAATCTCACAAAACCCTATGTGGCATAACCTTCGATTATATTGATAAAGATTCACAAAACAGATTTATCGCTGCAACTTCTCGAAACCCTATGTGGCATAACGATCAATCACAATGGTAAATTAACACAAACAACCTTATCATCTCAATCTCTCGAAACCCTATGTGGCATAACAATTGACCTCAATGATAAAGATGTTCAAACAGATTATCTAACTATGGGAGGAATTTACCACGCCAATCTTATGGAACCCTATGTGGCATAACACTTGATCAAAGTAGTAAAGACTTCACAAAACGATTTTATCATCACAATCTCACGAAACCCTATGTGGCATAACACTTGATTGAAATGATAAAAGATTGACAAGACATAAAGAATCCACCATCACAATTGCATGAAACCCTATGTGGCATAACAATTCATCGAAATAGTGAAGACACATGAACAAATACCAAAAGAGCAATATTGAGGGCAAGGTAGGCGCAGCATATATTTCTCTCTCAAGCAAAAGTTAATTACAAATGAGCAAAGCTCTTATTTATATACATCAAGGTGTAGGGAACCCTAAAATCACCTTGTGTTAACTACAGTCTCGCAAATGCATGCAAGCAATGCTACTAAACCCTAATTATAGAACTATACTAACCTGAAACTACCCTCAGCTTTGACCGAAACATCTAATCTAAAAATGGACAATTGTGCGAGCATGCACGTCCTTATTGAACACAAGTTAACTGGAAGACTATCATCAGTTAACGTAAAACCCTAAATAAAACTCCAAGTAAACAAGATGAATCTCGGAATAGACATGCATGAGGTGAGACAGCCAATTAACTTGAAAGGGTAACGCCAAGTTAACTCCTGTGTATAATGTCTATCCTGAGAGGTGAGAAACTGAAGTCTACTGGTTGTGATCTCGAGCAACCAATCCCTCAACGAGGCTGTCAACTGCATCAGCATCTGAATGTCAGCAACTTGAGCAATCTTTGCAATCTTTGCACACTCAACCAGCATTTCATTGACTGGTAACTTTGGCGGCTCCGTAACTGAAGTGTTTAGCCAACATCTCTTCTACAGCTTGATACAAATCAGTCTCAGCTTTTCTGATGAAGTCATGAATTAAAACCGATTTGGTCTTGAATTCAATCTGTGTATTGTACTCTGAAAAACTCGCCTGTTGACTGTGAACACGGCTATATTCTGACAACATTTCTGAGAGCTAAAAATAACCTGCTGAAGCTAAAAATAGCCTTTCGAAGATTTATTTTCGGCGAAAAATCTGAGATACGGGTTTTGTCCAGAAGAAGATTCTAAGACAACCCAGAACGTCAGAAATGCGAAAATCTAACTTCTACTCGACCATGCAAAGACTTTTCAGTTGAGAAAATTAGAAACTCGAGAACGAATGCTCTAGAGTTAAAAATTCCTGAAAAATCAAACGCACGATTTTAATTCGAGGAAGCTATATGAAAATGATCCAGATGCTGAGACTTGTCGAATTTTGCCAATTTCAGGAACATGCGAATTGAAATCTAAGAGAAATCTGAGATTGAAGGATGAAAAAGACGTTTTTATGATGCTCTTTTTCTGTGAAAATCGCCCTTGAATTCTTCAAATTGCTGAGAACTGTGAACTTTAACTTGCAAAAGAATGTGATTGGAGAAATCGCCTTTGCAAATAGATGAGAAATCTGCCTTTGTTTGAGAAATACGAATCTCCCTTGAAAATACGCCTTGTGAATGAAGAAAAACGAATTTTGCTCAAAAATACGCCTTTGCTTTGAAGAAAAAACGAATTTTGCTTCAAATTTGCTTTGAAAATATATAAAATTCGATTTCCCTTTGAAGATATGAATCTCTCTTTGAAAAATACGAACTTCTCTTAAGATTGGATTTTCTCTTGAGAAATACGAATTTCTATTGAAAGCTCTGTGAATTACAAATGATGGCGCCATGCTTAAAGAAGATGAAATTCGCACCAATTGAGCAACTGCAATACTTCAAAACCCTGACAAGAATAGAAGATCTCTGATTGGCCCATTTCAGTTGAACTGCCACTGATTGGAAGTTTGGATTAAAATAAATAATAAAATATTTATCATGCAAATAGCAAAGGCGCCAAAAATAGAAATCGCCACTCAATGCTAAAATATGCAAAATATTTGAAACTCCAGCTGACAATTGAATGAAGCTTTAGGCTTCACCGTTGGACTTCACCGATTCCGAAAAGTCATCTTTTGAGCTCATAGGCGTCCATTTGCTCAAGATATTGCACCCTTTTATTAACTTCCTATTTTATAGCTGACGACAAAGTCAAATTTAATCGCCAACTTCTATTCGATTCTGGATGACCGGTGGATTAGATCGACCGAGAATTCATTGGAAAGCCTACTGAACAAGGAAGAAATGTCTGCTGGGAGACACTACTGCAAAATCCATCATTTAACCCCTTGAAAAATTAGGCGCCCCTGATTAAATTGCTTTACGGGTTCCAGACAGCCATTTTCCTAAACTGCCATCTGACACTTCAAACAGCTGCTGCCGGCAAACGGTGAACCCTGCTGATACGAGACGAAGCTCACTGCATGCCTGGAGACATTCTGCATCCGATGACTGCTCACACGACAACTGAAAGTTGTGTTAAGGGCCTCAAAAAGAAAAGCGCCCCTGGCTCAAGGTTGCACTTTGGACATTTCAACGAAAATCAAACGTCGCCAAAACACCCTACTTTGACAGCTGATAACTGGAGCTGTGATGACCCGATTCTGGCATTATCTGTTTTAACGGACAGCCAGGAGGGACCTCAAGAGAAGTCACTGGAGGTAACGAGGTAAGAAAACTGCTTCTAAGACCTCAAATTCTCCAGTGCGTATTTTTAATATGTTTACCGCTCCCAGACTTAGCCATTTTCTGGACGTTTTCGGACATCTTTACCTTGTAATATGACACCAAAGACCTCGCACGCACGAGCGACTGCCAAATGCTGAAGGCTGTCGGCTATGCTCGTTGGAAAGATAAATTGATTACGCTCAATAGTCGTGAAGACTTCGAACGCGAACGAGCTCATCTGACAAGCCTAAAGGCTAGGCGCCTAAAGACCATGAAAATGCACTGAAAACCATTTGTTGGTTCCGCCCATAAAATTACGTGCTTGGTAGAATCTCCGCCACGACCACCAGGAACGTCGGATCGTCAAGCTGAATGATGCATCGCGGAGCTAGGCAAGAATACTACTGATGTCGTGAAGATTCCGTCTGCAAATTTTGGCATCTGGAGGGTCCTTTAAGCCAGCGCCCCTGGCTTGTACTTGCACTGGGCAAAAACGGAGAAGCTCGGAAACATGAAAATTCCATTTTAAGCTGATCTTCGAATGACCGCCGCCTGAACTCTGAGAATCGGATGACTACGCTTGATATCTCGTCGGATAAGCAGACTAGTCGTGAACAAATTGACTGCATCCGGCATTGAAACTGTCAAGATTTACCCCTGCTTCAAGATGGGCGCCCTCAGGCTAGAGGCGCGCTTTTGCCTGAAAAGAACAAAATTCTCACATCCTAAAATTTAGGGATTTTAAATTCTGTCGTGATTTGCCGGAGCTGTGGGTCTCAGAATGCTTTGCTGGATAGCTCGACGGATAACCAGACTAATTCTGAAGAGATTGACTGGATGCTTGAACATTTTAGACAAGATCTTGACCTCCAACAAGTTGGGCGCCCCTGAGCTATACTTGCGCTTTTAGGCTTTTCCTCTGAGAAATCTCCATGATTTGATCTTTAAAAACTCTGTTTCGATCATAAAAATGACCATCTGCAATATGAAAAGCCGTCGTGAGATGCTCCTCTATCGTGAAAAGCTCCATTCTGAGTCTCTGCTTCAGGTTTTGATCAATATAACTGACTTTGACTGACAAACTATTGACAAAAACTCCATGCTTGATATTGCCCAAAAACTGTATTTTACATCATTTAGCAAAGTTTAGACCATTCTATGCAAAATGCCTTGATGAAGCAAAAAAATTTGGTTTGGGTACAACAGGCGAGTATTGTTATAATACCACCCACCATATGTCCATTGGAATGAGCCCTTTCAAGGCTTTATATGGATATGATGCTCCTTCATTTGGACGTTTGGTCACCCAAGAGAGCAAGGTGCAAAGCACTCAAGACTTCATTGTCATGTCCCCTTCTCAGTGACATCTCTCGGAGCACAGGATTGGCCTATCATACGACCCTCGTAGGCCGATAGACTGGATAGAGGGTCACTTCGGAGCTTGGCTCAGCTTCAATTGGCAGAGTTTGATCAGTAGGCTTTCGTTTGGGCTCGATCGGAGACTTCTTGCAGAGTTGCTATTTTTAGCAGTTCCTGGCAGTCAGCGTGGGACCCCTGCTATTTTTAGTAGTATGGCTTTGGCAGCGTTCAGAATCACTTCAATGTTCGTCAGCTTCAGACGGAACAGTCATCGGATGAGTAACGAGAGAAATATTAATATTTAATTGTATTAATTAAATATTAATTATTTAAATGATTATAATATAAAGTTATAATATTAAATTATAACTTAAGTGATTCTTCTTGAGGGGTGCGCCATCATCAGAAGGGGCCAAAAATTGATCATTAAATTATAATAAAATATTTTGGCTGAGACTATGGAAGAATTAAAAGAATTAAAAGTGAATATTTTATTAAAACCCTATTATTGAGGAAATCGCACTTTTGAGCATTATAGTGCATTTGCCTTGGGTTTTGGGCCATTATGTGATTATTGAGATTGAGAATTGATCAACTTTGTCTGAGCACAGAACCTTAGGGTTTGAAACTCGAATTCCTTGGAGAACGAGCCATCTCCACTGGAAACAGTTCAGAGGGTGTGAAATAACCCCTGATCTATTGCAGCTGAGAGATTTCTTCATACAGGAGGAATCACAGAACATCAGAGATAGTCATATTCAGGGTTTACAGAGTAGATTTCATTCAGAAGACCTTCATTCATTTAGGCGCAATTATTCTGAAGATCTGGAGATTTGTGAAGAATCCGTACCATCATTAATTGTTGTTTCTGATCTGGCCGTACCTGTACCAGGCCGTACATCTCAGTATTTTGGCCGTACCATCTTGAAGGGAGCCGTCCTTTGTTTCTGGAGAAAACGCCTTACCTTAAGGCCATCTTGCATTCTTTCTGGAGGCGCCTAAGCTGGGAGATCATAACTGGAGCACCAGACAGGAAGAGGAAACAATTTATCACTTCAGCCGTACCAGTTACAGCAGTGCATTAAATGCAGCCAGATTGCCAGGTTCTTAATAAAATTCATTGTTATTTGTTTGCATGCAACTGGGTATTCTTGTAATCTTTTCAGAGGATCAAAATAAAGATACTGGCATCCATATTCTATCATTTCCAAAGTTATTTAATTTTTATTGAATTTATTTCAATTATATGCAAAAATCGTACCATTTCATTTATTGCTCAAAAACTCAAAAACAAGCAAAAAAACCAAAATACTTCAAAAACGTCAGAAAACAATCAGATTCGGAGAATAGGGGAAACTAGGGTTTCTACATTCATACAGAAGAACATTGATCTCCTGAAGACCCTTAAGGAAAACTTGCTGCAATCTTAGAACCAAAAAAAAATATATGTTGATCGTCATCGCATAGAAAGGACATTTGAAATTGGAGATCTAGTCTTTCTACGGTTACAACCATACAAGCAGACATCAATCAAAAAGAATGGGTCTAAGAAGCTAAGGCCACGATTCTATGGTCCCTACAGAATTATAAGAAGGATAGGTGAGGTTGCTTATGAGTTAGAGCTACTAGAGTATAGTAAGATCCACAATATTTTCCACGTATCCAGGCTCAAAAAGGTCCTTGGGCAGCAAGTTCTTCCTTGCACTGAGTTACCTCCACTAGATGAGGAGGGGCAACTCACCCTAGAACTGGAATTCATCATGGAAACCAGAGAGAGGAAGTTAAGAAACAAGGTCATCACTGAGTTCCTAATTAAGTGGAAAGGACTCCCTCAAGACGACGCTACATGGGAAAGGAAAGAAACCATTGAGGCTTTCAGAAAAAAACAAGGTCAAGAATGGCAAAAATCCTAAAAGATCAAGGACAAGCCAACTATTGTATATAATATTCCGTATATAAGTAATGAATCAATCTTCCTGTTAAGGAACTATCCTTGAGAAAAAATGATGAATGATGTTGTAGAAATATAGAGTTAAGATAGATCTACTTATAGCCTAGGAGGAGGTTAGTTGTAACAATTGTTACAATCCTTCTCCAGGCTACTCAAGTAACCAGAAGATTGGAGGAAGTTAGTTGTAACGATTGTTGCAACCTTTCTCTCAGATTAAGGCTAGGGATGCTCCAGGAATGGGGAACCTAGAAACTTGAGAAAGCCTAGTTGTAACGATTTTTGCAACCTTTCTCGCAGAGTAAGGCTAAGTATACTCCAGGAATGAATACCTAGAAGATTTGAAAAAGTCTAGTTGTAACGATTGTTGCAACCTTTCTCCAGATTAAGGCCAGGTATACTCCAAGAATGGATACCTAGAAAATTTGGGAAAGTCTAGCTGTAACAATTGTTGCAACCTTTCTCCAGATTAAGGCTAGGTATACTCCAAGAATGGATACATAGAAGATTTGAGAAAGTTTAATTGTAACGATTGTTGCAACCTTTCTCTCAAAATCAAGGCCGGGATACTCCAGGAATGGGGTACCTAAGAGATTTGAGGAGGTTTAGTTGTAATGATTGTTACAACCCTTCCCTTGGTTAAAGTTGGTTACACTCCAAAGGTGAGGTATCCAGACAACTTAAAGAGATTAAATGTAACGATTGTTACAATCTTTCTCTCTCATATAGATAGATCCAAGTATATTAAGGAAGAAGACAAGCAAATCCAAGAGGGGGAGACTTGTAATGTCCCCATTAAAAGATAAGTATTGATCTTTATTTTAATAGCAATTTATTCAATTCTTCAACAATAATGTTTAGACGATAAATTTATCAAAGGTATAATATATATATATATATATATCTTATACATATATACATTCTTATACATAGATATATTCTTAATGATATATAAGAACAAATCGAACTAAAAATATTTATAATTAGCAGGTCACTAATTGAATGTTTTCCCAGAGATAGATAGAAGAGACGTGATCTTTTGCCAAAGGTAGGTCGATAGGAAGGGGCATGATCTTTCACTTAGAAACGTATTTAAGAAAGGCGATTGAAGGATCAGATGGTATCAGAGATTAGGAGAAAGGAGGAGGAGCAAATCCACCATTTTGAACGTGGAAGATACAGACCAGAAGCGGCGAACTCTGTTTCAGAGCTAAGTACGCAGACCCCGAAGATTCAAATAACTCACTCTCAGATCGCGGGATTTATAGATGGCTAAGGATCGAGCCTAATCACCTTTGAGAAGGACGTCCATCTCTCACAATTACCACAGCAATATACAAAACCGTATCATTCACAAGGATTAACATTCTCAAAATTCAACATTTCACTACAAGCATATCACTTACTAAATTTCCAATTAAAATCATTAATCAAAAGTTACTGTCCTGTTTCGAAGGTTTAATACTGAAATCTTTAATCTTTCCAGAGTTAGCAATAGTAAATCAAATTGAATAAATAAAGAACTCACCAGGACATCACAAATACTTGCAAATGAAGCAGCTAAAAGTAATCCACTTATCCAAAGGGGTTAGCTTGGCACTTCCACTTTTCAATGGGAAAGTTTATACAATAAACAAAATGTAAAGCCAACTCTTCCACTTTTTAGTGGTGAGTGAATACAAAAAATAAGCAACTCTTCCACTTTGCAATGGTGAGTGAGTAACAAAGCCACTTATGCAGTGGGGTGAGTAACAAGAGCCACTTATGGAGTGGGGTAAGTAACAAGTAACAAGAGCAAGATCACCGATGCTACTACCACCCAATGTTACAATGTTAGCTCTTACAATTCATTCCAAATCAAATACATATCTGCTGTTACAAATATGATCATGAAAGAAATTGATAGAACACCACCCACACGTATCACAACATCAAAGAACTAACCACCTCTAATGCATATGTCAAATATACCTCAAAGACTAGCATTTAGATGGCTGGTGCAGGTCTGAAAAAGGTCTGAAACCCTGTTGTTACATTCAGAAAAGCGAGTCAATAAGTCTAAAAACTTCACCAAATCACTCTCATATGCATCCCAAGTGAATGCAAGCTAAAACCATGTTCCCAAACTGATCTGAATTTTTCTGTGAATCTGGGGGACAATACTCAGCAAGGTATTGGAAGTACTATATGTAATGTCCCTAATAGGAATTATATTATTTTTACTCTAAATTATCAATCTTGAAGCAAATAGTGGACTTAGAGAGTACCTTGGCTCGATTTAATCCCTGCAGAAAAGTTACAAATCAATTTAACACATATCATGATTTAAAATTAATAATTTTAACATAAATTCGTTAGTACAATTGTTACTCCACCTTGAGGAAGCTCAATCATGGGGGAATCATGGAAGGGGGAATCATGGAAGAGGGGGGAATTTGAAGGGGAGTCTTAGCCTCCTTGAACTCATGTGGCACATTCCATTCATATGAGTTGACCCCATGTCGCGCATGCCATTCATACGGAGTGGTCCATTTAGTAAGGAGTCTAATACCCTCATCATTCCATCCCCTTTCATTTCCTCATGATTGGGCTCGTTATACACTAATTGACCCTTGAGGATGCTCAATCATGGGGGATCATGGAAGAGGGGGAGTTTTAAGGGGTGTCTTAGCCTCCTTGGTGTCATGTGGCACATGCCATTCATATGAGGTGACCCATTTAGTAAGGATTCTAATCCCCTCATCATTCCATCCCCTTTCATTTCCTCATGATTGGGCTCCTTATAATTAATCGAATCCGTATTTGCAATTTGGCTGATCTGTCCCTCCTTTATTCCCCAATCGATTGATCTGTTCTCAATATTTAGAAGAAATTGCTTAAAGAGAAACATACCGATTAGTTTCCATTAAATAATGACTAATAAGGGTACTAATTGCTGCAAGCATCATTATTACATAATGGTGCAGGGGCACCTCATCCATTTTTGTCAAAATGTTGCAAATAGGGGTCTTAGGTTAAGTTTTGGTGTTTTGAGTCTAAATATGATGAAATAAGGTCATAATAGACCATTCTTGATGTTATTGAGTCATGTTGGGTTCATTGTTGCAAAAGATGTCAATATTTCAAAATATTGTCAAAAGTTGTGATATGTAAAATACAAAAATGCCAATATTGAGAAGACCAATGGTCAAGAAGTTTAAAAGTGGGTTGGAGTCGGTTGTGTCGGTTGGTTCTTGATTGTAAGAGGTTAAATATGCCTCAAAAACTCAGAGGCAAGGTGCTGGTTGTGATTTTGATGAAAAGGCAACAAGAAACCCTTCATTTTTTGTGTATTTTATGCAAAACTTGTTGTTCCATATTGTTGTACGGTTTCATACAGTCTTCTTTCGGTCCCAAATGCATTGAAATTGGTGGGCAGCAAGACTAACTCCATTTTGGTTTTTGTTTGATTGAAATCCATAAAGATTGAAGTATTTTATAGCCATTTTTCTGTAGGCGGCCTATAACACAGAATTTGTAGTTTTGAGAGTGAAAAATGAGTATCTAAGCTATTCCACCCGGTGAAATTGGTTCTAACTTGGTGGAATGGCTCTTGTAGGTGTAGGTTTACAGTTGGAGTAGTTTTCAAGAGCAAGGAAGGCGTTTTGGAGGAAATAAATTGCTGCCCTAGTTGTTTTCCATGAGTTTTTGGCTTGAAATCAATAGTTAGAAGTTAGGGTTTGAAGAAATGGCATTGTTAAAGGTTGGCTGAAGGTTTAGATAGCCTGTGCAGGCCCAATAGCACGTGTCTGAGCCATTGGTAAGGTGAAACAAGGTTAGGAGGTCATATTTTCAATAAACCCTCTTGTATGCAAGCCTAAATAGGCCAAAAGTGAGATTTTGGAGTTGGGTGAATTTGTAAACGTTTCTATTGATAAAAGTTGTGGATTTAATCTATTTGAGACTTGCCTAGACTGTTGGAGTAGAGTTTTTGGATTGGGAGAGTGTTTGGTTGGTAGTTTCTTTGTAAAAGTGACCTATTTGGGGCTCATGTGCAAGTGTAGCAGCAATTTTTAGAGGGTATTGTTCTAAAACAACCTCATCTTCCTTTTGGATATGTTAAAGTAAAGCTTAATGGGTATCTAAAATGACAAGTGGTATGTGGGTTTTCAATTTTTTTTGGGAATTGTGGTCAGAAGACACTATTTGCAATGCTACAAGGAGAATATGAAGAGTTTGTGAAACAAGGTCAAGTTAGAGTTTTAAGGACTGAAAGATTGTTCCAAATTGTTTGTATTGTGTTTGTTTAAGTGAATCCTCCATGCTCTGCATCAATTGGTATCAGAGCTAAAAGACTCTGGAAAAGGAAGGTTGTGTGTTTGTGTGTGTTGTCTTTTTTGCAGGTTGAGGAAAGAACCTGGATGCTAAGAGACTAGGTAGTGAAAAAAAGAGGAAACCTAGGTGAGGGGTCATGAAGACAAGAGAAGCAAGGTGAAAGAGACTTGCTTGGAAAAGAGAGAAGAATGGATGTGTTGAAGAGGTACTTGCAAGCTGGGGGTTCACAAAAGAGGAAACAAGAAAGGAAAAAAGAGGAAAAAGAGATGAAGAAGGAAAAAGAAAAGGGAAAACAAATGGAAATTGACCAAGAGATAAAAGAGCTGAGGCGGGCCATGGAAAAAACGGAAAAAGATATGGAAAGAATGGAAGAGAGATGGAAGATTGAGATACAGTAGTTGCAAAGTTGGCATCCACCAGTTAAGAAGAAGATCTCATGGCCTATTCAACAGATTATTCGGAGAAGACAAGTGGAAGCATTAAAAACATATGTGAAGACGATAGAATCTTTGTTGATGAAGGAAGATGGTGAACAAACCAAGCAAGTTGAGGTGATGATGGTAGAAAAAGAAGAATGCATGGAGGTTGCAGCCATTCCTGAATTTGAAGGTACCAAGGTAGCAAACTTGAAGAGTGAAATGAACTTGGAAGGAAATGACATTGAGTTGGTGACAAAATCTGATATAGAAAAGGTCAAGGATGAATTGATTTTGGAGTATCAAGGTTGGCTTCAAAGGTATGTTGAAATGGTGTTTTCTTCATTGTTTTCCAAAGAGGATAATGGTTTTTCAGTTTTTGTCACATCAAAGGTTAGTGAACCTAATAAAGTAGCAGTCATAGGGGCAAAATATCAGATAAAAAAGATGGGAAACAGAGGTGAAAATCTTAAGGATGATTTGCTAAGGAAGGTGGATAAGTTTAAGCATGCATTTAATGGGAAGGAGGATGGAATACACTATTTTCTTGTTGTGATTGCAGCCTTAAGGAAGGGTAAACCTAGATTCAAGATGAAGCAGAATATTGATGCAGGTTCAATGATGTTTTCAAGTGAGAAAGGAGCCAAGGATCATCCAACAGACAGATCTCTACAGTTGGAGCAGATCTTGGATGCCAAACCATTTAAAAGGGCAAAAGATAGTGCATGTTTTCAGTACCTAGTTCATTGGAAGGGTACACCAGATGAAAGCAACATTTGGAGATCAAAGAAATAATGTCATCAAACATAATTTTGGTTGCAGCACAATCCTCAAAGGGACTTGAAGTTTTTTTCAGTCCGGGTGTACGGTGCAAGGGCACGTCATCCATTTTTGTCAAAATGTTGCAAATAGGGGTCTTAGGTTAAGTTTTGGTGTTTTGAGTCTAAATATGATGTAATAAGGTCATAATAGACCATTCTTGATGTTATTGAGTCATGTTGGGTTCATTGTTGCAAAAGATGTTAATATTTCCAAATATTGTCAAAAGTTGTCATATGTAAAATGCAAAAATGCCAATATTGAAAAGACCAACAGTCAAGAAGTTTAAAAGTGGGTCGGAGTCAGTTGTGTCAGTTGGTTTTTGATTGTAAAAGGTTAAATATGCCTCAAAAACTCGGAGGCAAGGTGCTGGTTGTGATTTTCATTTTGATGAAAAAGCAATAAGAAACCCTTCATTTTCTATGTATTTTCTGCAAAACTTGCTGTTTCAGATTGTTGTACGGTTCCGTACGGTCTTCTTTTGGTCCCAAATGCATTGAAATTGGTGGGCAGTAGGACTAACTTCATTTTGGTTTTTGTTTGATTGAAATCCATAAAGATTGAAGCATTTTATAGCCATTTTTCTGTAGGCGGCCTATAACACAGAATTTGTAGTTTTGAGAGTGAAAAATGAGTCTCTAAGCCATTCCACCTAGTGAAATTGGTTCTAACTTCGTGGAATGGCTCCTATAGGTGTAGGTTTACTATTGGAGTAGTTTTCAAGAGCAGGGAAGGCGCTTTGGAGGAAATAAATTGCTGCCCTAGTTGTTTTCCATGAGTTTTTGACTTGAAATCAATGGTTAGAAGTTAGGGTTTGAAGAAATGGCGTTGTTAAAGGTTGGGTGAAGGTTTTGATGGCATGTGCAAGCCCAATAGGATGTGTTTGAGCCATTGGTAAGGTGAAACAAGGTTAGGAGGTCATATTTTCAATAAAACCTCTTGTGTGCAAGCCTAAATAGGCCAAAAGTGAGATTTTGGAGTTGGGTGAATTTGTAAAGGTTTCTATTGATAAAAGTTGTGGATTTAATCTATTTGAGACCTACCTAGACTGTTGGAGTAGAGTTTTTGGATTGAGAGAGTGTTTGGTTGGTAGTTGTTTTGTAAAAGTGATCTATTTGGGGCTCATGTGCAAGCGTAGCAGCAATTTTTAGAGGGTATTGTTCTGAAACAACCTCATCTTCCTTTTGGATATGTTAAAGTAAAGCTTAATGGGTATCTAAAATGACAAGTGGCATGTAGGTTTTCAATTGTTTTTGGGAATTGTGGTTAGAAGACACTATTTGCAATGCTACAAGGAGAATATGAAGAGTTTGTGAAACAAGGTCAAGTTAGAGTTTTAAGGATTGAAAAATTGTTCCAAATTGTTTGTATTGTGTTTATTTGAGTGAATCCTCCATGCTTTGCATCACATAATCGTATGATATATATATAAAATTAATTTCAATCTTCCAATGAACATATATAACTTATACACTTATATATTTACTTGTATTTAATTATATTAAACTTACTCCCCTTATTGCTGAGTGATCGCTTATCTTCATATATCTTTTATTGATCCATCTTCTTCTTTGCATATATTCCTCTGTAAATTAAATCTGGTTCACACTACATATTTTCTGCTGTAGATCTGCTTGAATACTTTCTTATAAATCAGAATTACATTTCTCTATTCTGCTCATATCCTTATATTCTGAAGAATATTCATCCCCTGCTGTGTATCTATTCTCTTAATTCTACATTTATCTCCACTATATTTTCTGCTCTAAATCCACACAAGATCTGCTTCTAAAATCTACTCTATATTACATTCCAAGCCTTTCCTTTTTTCTCTATTCCCTTGTTATGTCTACACTCAAATTTATATTATAGACTTCGTTTATTTATCGTCGCCTTTATTTTCAACCGCTGCCTTCATATTTCATAGGGATTCCTGCCTTATGTCATCACTGCCTTAGTATTTATTGCTGCGTCCCTTCTAGTATTTGTCACTGCCTTTCTTCCTTACCTTGAAATATACCGAGCCAAATTTTTTCGTTTTTTCAATTAACAGGTTACAACATTCAAGCAAGTGCACCCGTTAAGGTTAGAGGGATAAACCAAAACGTGCAAGAAAGTAAACTCAAGATACAGAAGGGAACTCAACGCCAAGTATGTGCTACCCAATCCAAGAAGGAGTGAGGGGCGACCATATGACGGAGTGATTACAAAAAGCAAAGCTTGAAATGAAATGCTGAATAATGAAACTACTCAACACCCAGAATGTGCTTGCTCACCCATAATGGGAAGTAGCTACCATAGGGCGGAGTTATACTATTTCAACTAATACTGAAGCAAACTTGAAGGAAATGTTGAATACTGAATTTACTCAACACCCAGAATGTGCTTGCTGACCCAAAACGGGAAAGTAGCGACCATAGGGTGGAGCTATCACTAATACAATAACTTTGAAGAGATTTAGAGAGTACAACCAGATTTCAACAAGCAAGAAAGACTGCCAGTACTACTGGTCAGTTTACAATTTTGACTTCACAAGCCTGCCAAGATGTTAGAGCTAAGAAATATGAATCTTTACAATACAAATGGATATCTCTTAGCTGAATTCATGAAGCCACATCAAAACATTACAAAGATTGGATCTGATCTTTCTGTTTTCCTGTTTCTCTCAAATCTGCCTTTCTACCAGCAAAACCAGCATACTAAAAATTGATACAATTGCTCATACCTCTCTCCTAATCCTCTCAAATTGCCTAAAATCAAATGCAAAAGACTAATATGACCAAGGCGCCCAAACTAGATGCTTAACACAGACCCGATATGCAACCAATAATTAAATGCACGAATCCCAATGCTATGAAAAGTACGGCCTAGCTGCATGAACTCGACTTGACATTAAAAATTGGATTCTCCATATTAAATTCTGATTTTTGAGACAAAGGTTCGCCTTCCCAAAACAGAGATATAAATGCAATACCCACAAACAATCTTTTTGTATTTTTTGAGTTACAAACAAAAACGTAGATCTGCTGTATTAAATGATGACAAAGGCTGAAATACTAAAACACTAAAACAGATTATCAATGCAAACTGAACACAAGATGTATGAACTAAAATGCACTCACACATAAACTGAATTCACCACTTGATGATGTCTTTCAAACACGAAGTGATGCCCAAGGCTAGGAGGTCTTCATCCCTCGAAGTGATCCAGATTCAATCCGGCAGCATAACGGTGTATTTTCCAAGATGACCAAAATGATGCACAAGACTCCTTTTTATAATCTTCGCTTGACTTCACGAAACCCTAGAATCTGATTTTAGGTCAAAATCCCCTCTCCTCAATGATGGGCGTACTTTTGCCTTCAAGCTCTTGATTTGATATTTCAATTAAATATTAAACCTTGAAATATGCGCCTATCATAATCTTGCTTTGGACTTTGGAAATAATTAAAATCATCTCTTAATGAGGGCGCCACCCTCAAGACCCACCTTTTTAAAACAACATTAAGTCATTAAGTCTAAGCCAAGGGTCAACATTAAAATATATCATTTTAACGTAACTTTTAAATTTAAATGACTTAACTCATTTCTCTGAAAATGCCCTGAAGCCCATACTGATGAAGTCAACTGATCAAACTGAAGCCGGGAGTCAACCAACCTGAGCTCATCTGGAAGACTGCCAAAAATAGAATTTACTAAAAATAGTAAATTCCAAAAAGTACTCAGAATGCCGGGATGATCATACCACTGCGAAGCCCTCTGAAAACCCAGAAGGAATCCGCCATTAAAACTATCATCTTCGAACAATAACCTCCTCAAAATTAGGAAACCCTAATTTATCTTCCGACTAGCCTTCGGGTTTCCAGCAAAAAGGCCAACGGTCACAAGAAAGATCAGGTTTGAGAAGGGGACATTACATACCTCCCTCATTGTCTTGCATATTCACCCTTATATCACTAACTTGAGGTGCTTGTTTTGAATCGCTGCATCTGAAGGAATCGTTGCCTTTTAACATTAACTAAACTAATCGCTCATCTCCCTTATTAATCGCTGGCTCATATTATTATATTATATAAGATGGCTGTTTTAAATATAATTTTATTTTTAACAATCTGCTTTCAATATATATTATTCTATGTTCTTATGTTAATATATTTATATTATTATATCATAACAATTATAATAATTTCAAATTGTTAATATATATTTTATTATATTTCATAATTATAATTATAATATTAAAAAAAACATTAAATTGCTAATATCTATATCTGTATTTCTTTGATATTTATATTCATTTTATTTATTCATTTGTATTTTAGGGTTTTTAGTGTCGTAATTTTGGGGACATGACAATTTACCAAACTATTAACAATCATGCCTCACAAACAAATCTTTCAAATATTGAAAGAAGAAACTACTAATCTAAACACACAGAAACAACACCTTCCAACTAGCTAAAATAGAGACCAATTGTTCAATGCAAACAAGATTCAAAGGAATAACAAGTGCAACAACACATGATTCCAAAGACTAAATAACTAGGTTGCACACAAAGTTACAACCCCAATGAATAAAATGACATCAATACAAAGATTGAGACTTAGTATTCACATTGAATCTAATCTATGAAATTGCAAACACTGATGCGATTGTGATAAGGGGGCCTTATCAGGTGACCCAATCATGCAGCTTAAACACACTATGACACAAAATTCAACAACACACTTTATCTCATATCAAATTTCATTACAATAGGGTTTACATTGCTTACAAAACACCCATCACCATTAACCAATTACAAATTGGCCTTATTCATTCTACACCTTCCCAAAATGCCCCTAAATGTGTGCCTTGATCTTCCTTTTATCAGTAGGTGCCCAAGGAAATTGAATCAGATCTGATCTTGGCCGTTACAACAACCGAATCATTGCAGGAATATCGAAGTGCAATAGCAAGTCAAAAGTCCACAAGTTCAATAACAAGTTGAAAGCCCGCAAATGCAGTAGCAAGTTAACAATCCACAAACAACTAGATCAAACTAGCAATTTCGCTTCACATTCACTTAGCCAGAAAAACTCTACAATCGTACATGATGTCATCATCTTGCTAATGACAGCTTACATCATGCTAACGTCATCGCCGAAACTATTCATCTAAACTAGTTAATGAAACTCTAAAAGGTTCAAATCACTTGACTTTATCTGCAAACTTCAATTGGATAAGAAACTCTCAAAAGAGGTAGTTGAATAAAGAATTCCCGCAAACCAATAGTAAGTGTAAGCTTCGCAAACCGGTAGCAAATGGAAGTTTCACAAGTGGAAGTTCTGCATACCAGTAGCAAATGGAAGTTCCACAAACCAGTTCACTATCGAGTTCCCACAAATAGTTGGATCACTTGAAAAACTCTGCACTCCATACACATCCTCCATGTGGAAGTTGCTTATTGAACTAAACCTTTTGATTGCCACACTTGTCTAATTCAATAGCATTTGCCTGCAAATCCACTTGGCCACAAGATACCCACAAACTCAAATTGGATGTAAAGTCCCCAAAAAGGTCACATAGGCATGAAGTTCTTGCAAAGTCAAATGGCTCCAAGTTTCCCGCAAATGCAGATAAGCTCATATGAACCGATTGCAAAGAATGAAACTTATCCAATTCAACACCAAAGTCCCACAAGCTGGTAACTGTTTAGAAGTCCACAAAGCTGGGAGTAGGCCAAAAACCTGCAAGGACATAACTTTGCCAATTTTTCCCCAATCTTCACCAAATCTAAGTTGTAGATACCCATTACGCTCTTCTACAAGGTGATGCTTTCAATTTCCCCAAATTACCTCTGAAAATCCCCAAAAGCCACAGCTAAAAACCAACAAAAACAAAGCAAACTTAACTAAAACTTAGAAGTCTTTTTGGTTAATGCAAGATTGCCCTTGCACCCTGCATGCTCTTGCATCAAACACCCGAGGTAAGAAAATTTTGTGAGCTTAGACTCACAAAATGGAGTTGGACATTATGTAAGAACCCTTACCCCCTTGGAATGATATTTTTGCGATTGCACAAATTTGGCAATTCTATTTGTCAAACTAATTTAATGGTTTGATCTGAAAGGGGTTAATCTTTTGTATATGTAGGATTGTAATAAACCAATGTTTGCAAATTCTAATTGAAATCTTAATACTCATAGCAAACAATTAACTTCAGCTTGAGAATAAGCGGATTTAATACAAAATACAATCACTTATGTTGCACAAATCTTTAGGTCATACTATGGAGTACGTATGATATCTTCTCATATTCTCAATACAATGCATATATGTGACTCAAGTAATATGTAAAGTGTTCCTTGTCTAAATACATTAGATGTACTTTAGAAATTCATTACATAGCAATAAGTATTTTAATGGCTAACCTGGTAAGACACAATTGTCCGAAGAATTAAATCACCCAACACTTGTCTCATTGTATAGTTAGAAGTATTCCCACCTTTGATGACTTAGTGATCAACATCCTTCACCATTAAGACTTGCGTTGATATCATACACCCAACCACCTTGACAAAATAAACCGATGACATTCCCTTAATCTAAAGTTTTATTTCCACATTTTTTCACTTACAAGGGCAGCCAGTAGATAATTCTCGTTGCTTCCATATATGGGCACGGACTATATAAAAAGCGGCTCAATATCTCATCGCTGAAATCCAAATCCTATACTCCCCATCACTCTAGAGACATCCAAAACAAAATAATCTTTATTTCAATTTGCATGCAGTGGCTGTAAAGAAAGTGCTCAAGGAATCACAACACAAGTGTTGACTATTGAAAGGAAGCGTAGACTTCAAAACCTCCACATCGCTCTAGATATCCATGTCATACTTTAGATATGTGGTACCATAGATAAATAAACTCCCACAATTTTTGTCTTGTGCCGATGTATGGTGGCCAAGAAAATTCCACGAACCTTTGATTTCTTGAAGCGGCTTCCAATTGATACCTTTTAAAGCTGAGCTAAAACATCTAGGTCCCACGATATGTTCCAACTCATTCAAAGTTTTTTCTTTATCTATAGATGGAAGCTAGGAGAATAGGTAAAACCTACGATTTCCTTCAGCTAAATCCCACGACTGGCAACTAGGCACCTCCTGTGTCTAAAATGAGGAAAGAGTTGAGCGATTGCCTCCTTTAACAATCCAATACCCAACATAAACTCTAACGCCCCTTTGTCTTTTAGCCACCTCTCATAATAAAATGACCTGCTATGATTATTCAAATGATACGACAGATAAACCAACCAGGCATGCAGCTTAATAAAATATCAGATAAATATTACCTTGTATCCAGTTCTTTAATTGAAAACTCCTAATAAATATTTTCAAATGGATTCTAAAATTTGACTGATATATCTCTGCAAATTGATAAATTCTTCAAACCTTGGGAATTTTGTCTTCGAAGAAGACTTCACAAAATTCCCACAAATCAATCCTTGAAGCCCAAATGCGAATCCTAGATGAATCAGCCTGAAAGAGGATTTGGTTTTTCATCCAAACCTCTGATCCTAGAACTTGAGGTTTCCGTCCTCAAGCCACCTGTAAGCTAAGCTCTCTGAATTTTAGAAATCTCCAAAAGAAAATAATTTCACAAGATGATCAAATGATTAGTCTTCATCTCCTTTTAAAGGTTTAGCTCAACTTCCGGAAGATTCTCTTTAATTAACAAAGTGACTTTTATTTTATTTATTATTTTTTATTTGAGTCACTTTAATACAAATGTCCCAAATACTAATTTAGGACAAAAATAATAATTTAATTAATTAAATATTGTCTGGTCGGAAATTGGACACATTATAGTCCTCCCTTCTTGGGGATTGCTTGTCCCCAAGCAATCCGTACTTGAGTGCCATAGCCAAATACTTGGATCCCAAATGAATTTGCAGAATCCTTCACCATGCTTTCGCTGCACTACTCTAATAGAACCAAAATCCGCAGTTCTTTCTTCCTGCAGTCTATCATAATCGCCATCCTGGTGAACCATATTGCAATACATGCAAGAGCTAAATTCCTCTATAAAATAGAACATCTCATACCAAAGTGTCTCAATGCAAACGTTACTTGCAACCCCACCATAATTCATTACGAACTCCCATGGGTGAACTTCACCTAGACCCCATATCCTTTGATTGTCACCATCTATGTTTCTTGGATCAAGACACATATCAAACTGCAACATGAAAGGTGAATTATGGAAGGATAACTCATCATGAGCATGCATCACTTGAGTCTGTGCCCCTGACAACAACCTTGCCAACTCTTGAAAATTAATGTCCTTTGTTATCTGCCAATCAATGTAACGGTGAAGATGACCAATTTCCATAACGTATCCTACATAGATACAATCCCAACTGAAGTTGGTCACACAAACAACTAGTATTCTAGCATTTGCTACTGCTCAACACACCCTAGGGACAACATCTGAAATCACCAAATCAGCCCTAGTTGATTTTAACCACTCCACTTCTGTAATCAGTATTGAGGCATTCTTCCAATGATTTTGGAACTCCATCTCATAAGCCTCGAGTGGAAACATTCTTTTCATATTCAAGGTTGTCATGTGAATGATCTAAATTTTTACCTTCTTCTATTGATGTCATCACCACTTCTTTTCTTACTTTTTTTTCCTAGTCCATGTGGGCAACCTTTCCTTTAATTTTTGTAGGTGTGGTTTTGCACAAGCAGCCAACAACTTGGCTTCCTTAGCCCTCATTAGACTCATCACACCTGCTTTGAGTCCTCTTTACATCTTCTATGTTGTGATGCACAAATCAGATTGTTTGTGGCTTGTATCCACAACCGTTACCTCATGCTTATGTGAAGAATTCATACCTTCATGAGGCCGATTAGTCACTACTAGTTTGGCAAACTCTATATCGGCATACCCTTCAACCTCAATGTTGTCATGAAGACTCATGTGCCCCTTGCTTACAGATGCATGGAGTGATTCTTCTTTTTCCATATCATCATCCTACTGAAGTGAACTTGTGAGCATGACTTCATCTTCTTTAGGGCCTCCACATGTATGACTAGGTGTCCAAACACCTTGACTGATATATCTTTGCAAATTGATAAATTCTTCAAGCCCTAGGGGAATTGTCTTTGAAAAAGACTTCACAAAATTCCCACAAATTGATCCTTGAAGCCCAAATGTGAATCCTAAATGAATCCGCCTGAAAGAGGATTTGGGTTTTCGTCCAAACCTTTGATCCTAGAACTCAAGGGTTTCTGTCCTCAAACCACCTGTAAGCTAAGCTCTTTGAATTTCGGAAATCTTCAAAAGATAATAATTTCACAAGATGATCAAATTATTTGCTTTCATCTCCTTTTAAAGGCTTAGCTCAACTTCTGGAAGATTCCCTATAATTAATAAAGTGCCTTTTATATTATTTATTATTTTTTTCATTGAGTCATTTTAATATAATGTCCCAAATATTATGCATTCCTCTTCCCTCTCTTGGACCTATGTCCATCACAACCCAACCTCCTCCAAATGCTTCTCAACTCAATACACCTTGTCCTCTCACCTTTCTTGATTCCTCTTCTCCCTCTTGTGGGATTCAACCCATGATGAACTAACCTACTCCACCAAAAATCTTCTTCCCTTTCTACCTCATCTACACCATCCTCCACAACTCCTGCATACAAGTCTATATCAGAATTTTCATGGAAATTAAAGATTTTCATCTTCTGTACACTCACAACTTCTCTCTCATCACACTCTTCTACATCCTCATATTCTTCTATTCTCACCAACTCATCTACATACAAGTTGGTATCAACATCAATAAAATGAAAAGGATTAACTGTTAACTCTGCTCTCACTTTTCCCTTCTCTGCTGCTGCAACATGTTCTTTATCATTATCTATTGCAACATCTCCTCTTCTCTCATCTCCTGCTACAACTTCTCCATTTCTACTATCAACTACATTCACATCTTCCTCATCTCCAAGCTATTTTGTGCTTTTTTGCACCTTGTTCTCCAACATTTTCATGTCCTCCAAAGAACACACAACTATTGCATCATAATTCTCCTTCTCATCCTCTACTTCTACTGCAACTTCTTTCTCCACGTCCTCCACGCCTTCAATAAGACATGCTGCAATCTCATCTTCTTTCATTTCCTCTACACATACAAGTTCATCTTCTTCATACCTTCCTGCACACAAAAGTTTATTTGCACACAAATATTTGTTAGAAAAATAATGGAACTCAACTTTACCCATACTCTCCTCTACTTTTCTCCTTTCCATCGCCATTATGGTCTCCTTCAAATCCTTTAGTATCCTCTTCATCTCGTTAATTCTAGCCTTGTACATTCTCTCTCTCCTGACAAAGACTAAAATCCCGAAAGCGTTTCCCATGGCTAACCTCATACTCTTCCTCTTTGCCATCTTTCACCACATAGGCAACCTCTCAATCTACAACTTTTGCAATCTTCACACACACTTTTAGGTTTTCTCCAACTCACAAAACTCTCTCAATGATCACAAGTCCTCCTTCATACCTACAACACAAACTCACTTTCTCGCCTATCCTCTACCCAACAAAGATTTATGGAAAATGCTTCCTCTACCCACTCTCTCTCAGTGGAGGAACTCTACAACTATCTAGCTTAAACCTCTGTTGGAGGACAACCCACAACCTCACTCTTCTCTGCAACAAACCCTCTCACACACACCTATCCTCTACCCAACAGGAACCCTAGAAGATGCACCTCTTCAATTCATCTACCCACTTTGTGATGTCTCGATGCGGGCCCCTATCGGAAGGTGACGTAGGTCTGTCCGAGCGGTTTGCCCAACCACGTGTTCGGGGTCTTCGGCGGGAGTACCTATCCTGGGGATGCCCCCTTAACGCTAAGAGGGGTGTCGTTCACTACCAGTCCGGGCTTTTGGTGCAACGGTAACTACAGTGGTATCAGAGCTAAATCCTGCCATCCTAAGGGTTTAGCAATCTTATGCAGCCAGAACAGTTTGGCTCTCACAGGTATTACACACGCAGACGTGCTCTGATTGACAGACAACAGAGTTTGAGTAGGCAGCCAGGAAACATGGCTGACAGGAATGACAGAGCAGATAGAACAGATGTTCCCAGGAACGAGATTCCTCAAAACCCTAGAGATCAGGATGATGCTGAGGTTTTGCTTGCACTCAGAGATCTTCGTGCAGGTCAACGGCGGTCAGATGATGTATTGCAGCAGTTGGCAGTAGCACTTCAGAGATTGGGTACTCCTAGGAGACAGTCACCACATCGTGACGATGAGAGGAGTGAAGCAGGGTCTCGCAGGGCACCTAGGACAGCCTCACAGACAGCAGACAGGCCTACCAGGCCTACATTTGTGAGACAGGAGGCCGAGGAGGTCTTAGCAGGTGAGGAGCATGAGGAATTATTCGCTGATACACTTATGGCAGCGAACGAGGAGTGGGAGTTGGTACCACCAGAGGTCAGAGAGAGGCTTTCTTTCGACCGTTTTGTCACTCAGAGGCGAGAGCACCACAGAGGTCGACAGGATTGGAGACCTAGATACCAGAACAATGACCTAAAACATGCAACTAACAGGCTTAATCTGGCGATGTTCGATGGTAGTGGTAAGGTGACAGCTCAGGCATGGATTAGTAAGCTGGACACATTTCTTACATTACGCCCGATGGCTGAGAGAGATGCTATCCGATATGCTACATTGCATCTCGAGGGAGTGGCTTACGATTGGTGGCACCACGGTATGGTGACGTTACAGCATGACAGGATCACTTCATACCAGGAGTTCGTAGACAGATTGGTTGAGCGGTTTGATAGGAAGGATCCAGAATCCTACTTCAGAGACTTAGCTCAGTTGAGGCAGAGTGGCAGTTTGGAATCCTACATTGGTGACTTTCAGAAGTTATCAGTCATGGTTCCGAACATTTCTGAGAGGAGATTGGTAGTACTCTTCATGGAGGGTTTGACAGAGCCACTGAGAGGCTGGATCAAAGCCTTTGATCCTCCTTCATTACAGGAGGCAATGAAGAAAGCACGAAGCATGGAGTTAGCAGCACCGTCTAGTAGATTTAACTCCAGAGGTAATTCTTCATTCAGGGATAATAAGGGCTTTAACAAAAACAGGGACAAATCTGATTTTAACAAAGAAAAATCAGACTTTAGGAACGATTCGAAAGGTAAATCAGCAGCTCCACCTTTGGATCGAGAGGCCCTTAATGACCTACGCAGGAAGAAGCTTTGCTTCTACTGCAAAGGACCCTATGACGCCAATCACGATTGTCCTCTAAGACCTAAGGGCAAGGCAAATCGAGTGATGTGGGCGTACTACGAGGACTCAGAATCAGAAAATTCCGAACAGCAGGAGAGTTCCGAGGATTCAGAGTCAGAGGCTCCAGAGCTTAGAGCTGAGACAGGGCCAGAGCTTCAGTTACAGGAGGCACGCTTATCTAGCATACAGCAGGAGGGCTCTTTCAGGATTCGTGGTGTGTTGGCAGGACAGAGGGTCATTACCCTACTTGATACAGGAGCCACGCATAATTTCATAGATGCTAGATTCGTTGAGAAACGCGGACTCATCACTGAGGAGTTCGAGGGCATTAGAGTCAAGGTGGCCGATGGATACACTTTGAGGTGTGAACGCATGATAAAAGATCTCCCTTTACGCCTGAACAATTATGAGTTCAAGGCTGATTACTATGTGGTTAACATGGGAGACATTGATTTGGTCTTGGGAATGAAGTGGCTTCATTCATTGGAGGAAGTCACTCTTCGTCTCAAGGACATGGAGATCCGTTTTGATGTCGACGGGAAGACTCACATACTTAAAGCAATTCGGGACAGCGACCTCAAAACAATTTCTTTTCGTCGGATGGAGAGGCTCATGCGTCACGACATGGTAGAGTGGGCTGCCGAGTGCACTTTGGCACCTATACAGGAGGGACAGCAAAAGACAGAATATCATCCGGACATTCAGCAGTTGAGAGTCAAGCATGATAAGGTGTTCAGTGATATTCCGCCAGGTAGACCTCCAGACAGGGGCATAGAGCACATTATTGAGCTCGAGGAGGGCGCTAAGCCCGTTATGATAACTCCTTACAGGCATCCTAAAAGTTTGAAGGATGAGATAGAGAAGACAATAAAGGAGTTACTTGCTATGGGTCACATTCGGCCTAGCAAGTCGCCATTCGCTTCTTCGGATTGTCTTGGTTAAGAAGAAGGATGGAACATTACACATGTGCATTGATTACAGGGTCCTGAATAAGAGGACGATTAAGAACAGGTATCCGATACCGAGGATTGACGAGCTTATTGATGAGCTCCATGGAGCATGTTACTTCACCAAAATTGATTTACGGTCAGGGTATCATCAGATTAGGGTCCGTGAGCAGGACGTAGAGAAGACTGCCTTCCGATGTCATTGTGGGCACTTCGAGTTTATAGTGATGCCATTTGGGCTCACTAATGCGCCAGCCACTTTTCAGTCTACGATGAACAGGGTTTTTCATTCACAGCTGAGGAGATTTGTGTTGGTCTTCTTCGATGACATCCTATATACAGCAGGACATGGCAGGAGCACTTGGCTCACCTGGAGACCGTGTTGAGTATCTTGGAGAGGGAGTCCTTGTACGCCAAGGAATCCAAGTGTGACTTGGGGATGACCGAATTGCTATATCTAGGTCAAATTATCGCGATGGAGCGTATGGATCCCAAAAGATCCGCGCCATTGTTGATTGGCCTACACCGCAAACCCGACACGCTTGAGAGGGTTTCTCGGTCTATGTGGTTCTACCGCAGATTCGTGAATGGTTATTCACGACATGCAGCCCCGATGACAGATTTATGAAGAAGGGGGCATTTGTTTGGACTTCGAGGCAATGAGTGTTTTATGAAGTTCAAGGAGTTGATGACCATGCCCGTTTTGGCACTACGACTTTACGAAGCCATTCGAGCTTCAATGCGATGCATCAGGTGAGGGCATTGGTGCGGTGCTTATGCAGGACAAGCACCCGATTGTGTATGAGAGCCAAGCTCAGAGGACCGAGAGACTGTATAGCATATATGATAAGGAGATGCTCGCGATTATGCATGCCTTAGCAAAATTTCAACAATATCTTGTTGGCAGCAAATTTTGCATTAAAACTGATCATAACAGTTTGAGACACTTCTTGGGGCAGCGAGATCTCAATGATAGACAGCAGAAGTGGGTCAGTAAGTTGCAGGCTTATGACTTTGATATCTCATATATCAAAGGTACACAGAACGTAGTGGCTGATGCACTTTCACGTAGACCGTATTTGAGCGCTATGGTTCATATTTCGGAGGATTGGAGGCATATGATAGTGGCAGAGTATGCCAAGGATAGTCGGGCCTCCAGCATTGTTGAGGGATCGACAGTTGATACCAGGTATACACTTGTGAATGACTTGATCATTTACAAGAACAGGATATATTTGATCCCCGGTTCAGAGGTAAAGAACATCATCATGCAGGCTTTTCATGACGTGCCTACAGCAGGACATCCAGGGTACTTCAAGACCTACAGACAGATTCGAGAGAGATTCACCTGGAGAGGACTCAAGGCAGATGTTCTTCAATATGTGCGTGAGTGCCCTGTTTGTCAGCAGAACAAGCAGGAGAACACGTACCCGGCAAGTTTATTGCAGCCACTTCCGATTCCTGACAGGAAGTGGGAATGCATCTAATCTACGCCTAGGAATTCAAGAGACAATAAAGATTAGGTGAAATGAGTAACCACGCTTTGTTTCGCCTCCCTGGGACAACTACACAAAGTGGGTGCAATCTTCAAAGGGTGTGATTATAATTTTCATGCCTCGAATAAGACCGAAGTTAAGCATCCACAATCACAAGCTCGGGCTAACTTTATGCATCGAATGAAAATCATCCATCGGAAGAAAGTATGAGTAATATTTCACCATTAATCTATACGATCAAATCTTACATTCACTTAACAAACATTCAAAGCAAATTCTATTTTAATTGTAATCTAATTCTAATCTATGGTTGAAGAAGTTATGCAACTTTGCACACTACTTGACAATAAAAGTGATTCAAAGCAAATCATGCATAAGAGCTTTTATTATCGGAAATAGCATAATGCAACAATTTCATATACTGTCTCCACACAAATGAAATTGAGAGATCACAAGTTTATATAGAGTTTTCAAAATCAAACGAAAGGCCAAGATTAAAACAACATCAACGGCCAAGATTAATACAAATCAACACTAATTAGGGTTTCCCGAAATAACATCAGTAAACAAAGAGTAAAAAAGCAGTGAGGTGGCAGTTGGAGCTATCTTCAAGGGAAAGCGTCTCTATCCTCCTGGGCAGCATTGTGCTTGACGAATCTGGACACGATCGTGACAACTTCCTCCATTGTGACTGGTGGCAGCATGCTTATTCTGAATTCAAGTTCATCCCAATCTTCAGCACATCTAGTGAAGGTGTTCTCCCAATCCATTTCCTGTTTCACAAAATCATCTCAGATAGAAAAGAGGTTCGCCACTTTTGTGAAATCCTATCTCAGAATTGGTCCTGTAGTAGAGAAGAAGACTTCCTGAACCTTATGCTTTAACCTTTCCAGCTACATGTCGTTTTCTCGGACAATCTCTTTGTCAAACACGTCCGCAGCTATGAGATAAATCTTCCTCTGGATTTCTCTGACCTGTTCTTCAATTCTGAGCCCATTAGCCTTTGCCTTGTCCAAAACCTCGTTCTGCATTGTTAATGCCCAAAACCAATGATGAAAGTCATAAGCAGCTCCCGCAGCAATCACCTTTCCCTCGACCAATTCCTACTTTGGGATGCCCTTCAGTACTCTGAGGCATGGAATGAGCCTCTCCTGAATATCCGGGAGGTTGTCCCAAGTTTCCGCCATGACGGCCAATCTGGAAAGGAACGAGGAAGTCTGCCCATAGGCAAGTGTCAATCTCTCCATGAACAAAGCCGCTTTCGTGCCCTTGCTTGTCATCCATTCCTTGGCCTCCTTGGTCGTGACCATACCTTCTTCCACATCCTTGGCCATCTCCTATGAGAACTTGAGAAGAGGAGGAGCTACTACATCACCCTGATTGAGTGGTTGGGTCAGATGTCATATATACTCATTCAGGCACTCGACCTCCCTTTTGTAATCTTTCTTTTTCGCCACTTCCTTTTCCAATCTCGCCTTGATAGTTGAGACGGAATTATCCAATTCTTTTACCTCCTGGCCTTTTGTTGTTGGGCCAAGGTCTATACTGGTAATGGCGTATTCCTGGGGAGTGATTTCATCTTGTGTTTTGTCCACTGTTGGTACTACGATCTGTATGGAACGGCCGCCGGCTTCGTCCCTTTGAATTGTGGAAAACTTCTTGGCAGGTTTCTTAGTAGCAACTTGTTCCAACCTCACCAAGAAATCTGCAGTATCATCTTCTTCCTGGATTTCAACTAGTGCCTGAATCTTCATCCTCTCCTTCAGCCAGTCAAGAATGGTAGGCTTCTCAATACTATCTTCCTCCTAAACATTTTCTGCATCTGGAATATCCAAAACTCCTCTAAGAGCGGAAATCATTCCCTCTTGGAAATCATCATTCTAGACGTCCATTTCATCTTCCGAACCTAGTACTTTTGTGCCCGTAGGAGATGGGGCCTCATCGTCATCCAACTGGATCGGCTCATTGTTCTTCTCCTGAACTGAAGAAGGTCTCATCATCTTAGCCAAAGATTGGTCTGCAGTAGCCACTAGCTCATCAATGTTTCTACACGCCGCAGAATGAGATGGCTCCACCCTCTGTCTCTTTTGGGCAGGTTCTATATTTGCAACCACTTCTTTCCTCTTCTCAGCAATCTCAATCAAATCATCATTGTGGGATGTGTCGGCATTGGAGGAGTATGACTCTGTCTCGCTCAGCAAGTCATAAGTGAGCGTCATTCTTTTCTGCCTCAACTCCTGGACCTGCTGGTCGACCCACCACTGAGAGTACTTAACCACTGGCCTCATTAGCGTAGCCAAATTTGAATGCTCGGGCTCTAACCACTTCACAGCAGGAAGAGGCCAGTTCTCATCGAAGCACGGCTGGACATATTTTCCATCGTCCTGCAACTGATCGGGCACCCGGAAAAGTT
Organism: Sequoia sempervirens; assembly: GCA_007258455.2. Lineage (NCBI taxonomy): Eukaryota > Viridiplantae > Streptophyta > Pinopsida > Cupressales > Cupressaceae > Sequoia > Sequoia sempervirens. Next base: position 78,695,926 of record VDFB02058242.1, on the reverse strand, counting down.
CGATTGCCCTCATTAAATCCACCAGCACTCTAGACCATAACCTTCTCCTGACTTCATACTCATCAGCAGCATTCGCCCAAAAGTCCTCCAGGTCTGCTCTGTGTTTATGTTACACCCCGATTGTATAGCTACTACTGCATAGGAAGTACAATGTAAATGTTTGAATCTTCAGATTAATAAACCAAATTGTTCTTGTGATCAACTGAATGTGTCCTAATGATTGTCTCATTATCTGATACTCCTATTGATGTAATTCTTGAATGAAAGTAGCATATTAAGTTATGGAATAATGTTGTTCTAACTTTCTACGATGCTTTATGTATATTGCCTTCGTTTTGAGCAAATGACTCCCGTTGTCGTGTCATGATGTGCAGGAAACAGGTTCGTACCTCCAAACAGAGGAGAGATATCACTCGGGGAGGAACTTGGTCGGGTAAACAGTAACGAATACCAATTGGGCATACACACACATACTATAGACTAAGTAAGCTAAGTCATTTGTTGAAGTTAAGGGTAAGTCATCCGTAGGCTTGTTTAGTATCATTGGGAGTCGTATCTACTTCTGAATATGTAAATAAGTGATGCTTGCCAGTATAATCTTGTGTGGAGTAATGTTTCTAGCTAGAGGTGGGCATGTGTATAAGTATATATACATACAAATACGGTATGTACAAGTGTCCATAACTACATTCATGTCGACACAACGTATTAGAGCAGATGGACATGTGAAATATGCTAACCAATTTTTTTGATAAATTAACACATCACAACCAGCACTTAGCCAACTTGATTAGCGTTAGCTCCAAATAGAAAACCAAACTTGAAAGAACTACTCAACGTCAAGAATGTGCACTCAAGATCCCACTGAGGGCGAGGTGCTAACATATGACGGAGTGTTTAAATTGAAAGCTAGAAATTAACAGGCGGATAACCAGCCATGAAGAACATTTCCACACTACCACCAAACAGTGGGGGGAAAAGATTACAATTAAAACAATTCATCCGCTGTGGCGGGCATCCACAGAGTTGTGGGGATTCACCACTATGAAAGTGGGTACAAGAGTGTTACAATCAGATTATCCACACTGGCGGTAAACCATCCAGGGGTAATTTAATGAGAAAACAACAAGTAATTGCAGAACTGGAAATGTGTAATGTCCCCGTTTTTAGCACTTCACTTTTCAGTGATTGATAGCCTATTCCCAGTGTGCTGTCGGCTAGTCAGTGGCAAAATTAGGGTTTCGCGTTTTGGAGGATGCTTTTGCTCGAGGTTGGTTGTTTTAATGGCGGATTCTTTCTGGGTTTTCAGAGAGCTTCGCAGTGGTATGTTTTTCTTGGCATTCCGAGCACTTTCTGGAATTTACTATTTTTAGTAAATTCTATTTCTGGCAGTGGTCCTGTTGGTTTCGGCACGGTTGGCTTTCTACTTCAGACTGATCAGTTGGCTTACTCATTTTTGGCTTTGGGGCACAATTGGAGAGATAAGTCGAATTATTTCAATTAAGTCATGTTTTAATGTTATATTTTAACATTGACCCCCTTGGCCTAGCAACTTCACTTTAAGTTGTTTTTAAAAGATGTTCTTTTTGGGTGGCGCTTCATTGAAGGAAACTAATTATATTTCTTATAAAGAAGTTTAATTCAAGCATAAATTGGACGCCAACTTCAAGGAAGAAATAAAGTGATATTAAAAGTCAAAGTTGTGCTTGGGAAAGTGGGACGCCACCTATTGGAGAATTAGGGTTTGATTCAAAAAAGAAGATTAGGGTTTCGAGACGGGTCAACTGGAAATTATAAAAGGAAGCCATTGGTTCTCTTTGAATTATCTTTTGTCTACAGGAATGTTATGCTGCCAGATTGGCTTTGGGATTGCTTCGAGGAATGAAGGCCTCCTAGCTTGGCTCTTCTTCTTGCTTGAAAAACAGCAACTAGTTGAGAGGTTTGAGTGTTATTGATTTGTTTTTTCAGTTATAGTTGGTTTCCTATCCTTCGTAGTTGAGTTTTATCATTTCCTGTCAATTCCAGAGTTGCTGGTCATGACTGCTGAATGTATATTTCTGCTCACAAGTCTCAAATCTTAAACATTCTCATTCTGGGTATTGTCTCATTGTGTTTCCCTGTTAGAGGCGCCCCTTCATGAATATTTGCAGATTTTAATACGAAGTTTATGATTTTATAATGCAAATTCGTCATTCCTTGAAGGCCGTACTTTCTGGAGTGCCTTGGGATTCGTGTCAGTAATTAATAACCACTTTTAGATGCCATTTCTTATTACTAAGTTAGGCGCCATCATTTTGAAGGTCTATTGCATCAAATTTGAGATCATTTGGGTGAGAAATGAGAGAGTTATGAGCATATTGCTAGGGATCTGTGTTGCTGGTTATGATATTCATGTTGCTGGTCTGTCAGATCAGATTTGAGAAATCTGCATATTTCTTCTTGGATTAGCATCAGGAAGTTTTAAAGGCCTTATGGAAAACATCTTTGTTATTGCAGCAATTTGAAGAGCTCTAATTCCTTGATCTTGCAGGCATTCTATTGCTTATTGTAAGCTGAACAGTAGTACTGTCAGCAGTTCTCTAATCTTGCTTATCATGTTTTGAATGATTACTTTACATTCTGAATTGCCTTGTAATATCTTACATCTCCGCCCTATGGTAGCTCCTTTCCCACTCCCGGTTAGAAAGCACATTCTGGGTGTCGAGTACTTTCAGCATTCTAGCTTATTTCCCTTAATCGCATCGTAATTCTTAGCATCTCCGTCATATGGTACTTCCCATTCCATCTCGGTTTGGAAAGCACATTCTTGACGTCGAGTCATTTTCAGTTTATTAGATGATAGGGATCCTCTGACCACATGCCCGTCGTTCGCCGACGCATTCTTGGTTAGAGTTTTTGTATAAGCATTTCAATTCAGATCCTCTGACCAATGCTCACACCTTGCCCACATCGGGATCCTGGTGTACATTCTGGTTAGAGTTGTTTCAGCATCGTTTTGGTTTAGAGCTAACCTTAACGGGTGCGTATTGTTTGTAACTTGCAATTGAAAAAGTTGAAAAAAATTGGCTCGGAATATTTCAAAATGGTTGGATTAGTAATGCTCAATCTCAACCTTTACAAATTAAACTCTGCAGATTACAAATTACAATGATAGAGAATGAATCTAGGAATAGAAGTAAAAGTTCTATCAATCAAATAACACTCCAAAACTGAAGGATGAAGCCAAAAACACAGAACTATTACAATCTGATATAAAATCTGTATTCTGGAAATTCAAACCAGCAACTGTGAATATCATGAAATACTCATAACTTGGTCAAATTACCTCTGAATGATGAGAAATCAGTTGCAAATGCTCCCTAGAGGATTGGCGCCCAAGTTGCAAACAAGAAACATTCACCAAAAACTCCAGTTTATTTAGCACGAATTCCAAAGCACCTTCAAATGGTACGGCCAAGCAAGGAGGTGCGATTTTGCTAGATAAAAATAACCACTTCAAATTAAAATCTGAAACTTCATGGAGCTAGTCGCCTTGGATGGAGAAGAGGAATGGAAAAGTACCCACAACCAAAATAAAATCACTCCAAGAGCTGTAAGCAAAACTCAGCTTCAGCTGTAGATAGTCCAGCAACCCAAAACAGTAAAAATACTTCAGAAATTCTTCAATCTTTGATGCTCAATCTGCTAGTCTGATTTGAGAAGCAGAAATAGTCCAACTAGGTGTTGTATTTCAAACACGAAATTGGTAAGGGGCTAGAAGGTAGCATCCTCGAAGCAAAATGTCCATTGTCATTTTGACAGCATAACAGTATGATAAACAGTAGATAACCGAATGCTGGAGCAAAGCCTTCATTTTATAAAAAACTGAGAAACTCTTCACTTTCCCAGGAGGAACGCCAAATGTCACCTTTTGAAATTCTTTTCAACTTTCAAAAATATAAATTCCTCATAAAAGTGGCATCCACTTTCAAGGTGATAAAATATTTCAAAAAATAATAATTAATCTCTTAATGAGGGCGTACCCTTCATGGCCCGCTTTTAAAACAATTTAAAGTTATCTCCTTAGGCCAAGGGGGTCAACAGAAAAATAAAACATTAATGCCTTAATTCAAATATTTTCACCAAATAAAGTTTTTTGAAGACAAGGCCTGAACATAAACAACTGCACCAACTGAAAAGATGACTGAGGATAGTTCAACTGCAAACTGCCATAAGTGGTATTTACTAAAAATAGTAAATAACATGAAATGCCACAAAACTCCAAGCCAAGAAACCCTAATTTCTCCACATTCCAGCCTACGAGTCTCCGGAATAGGCTGATGAACTGCAAGGCTAATCACTGATGAGAAGGGGACATTACAACATGCCATACGTGTGCATGGATATAAGTGTATTTATGAATACTTATAAATTAGGGAAATAAACAAGTATATATACACATATACATACCCACAACTAACCAGTTGTATGAGTATATTATAACGATATTACCTCGGAAATTACATATACACATATATATACATATACATGAGTACGTATAGTGAAAGTATGTTGACTGGCTCGCAGTATACGTACGTATAATCTAAAATATAAATGTATATACATGTATAGGTGTAAAGGTAAATATATTTATATATTTAATATTATATAAAATTACGTATATAATATAGTTTTTACAAAATATAGATATGTATACGATATTATTTAAATTATTAATTTAAATAATTATACATAAATATATAATGTAAATTAAAACTATGTTATATAAATACTTTAATATAATAAAATATATATAGATGTATTTAATTAAAAGATTTGAAAATCAAATGAAATTTAATTTAACATTTTATTATATATTCAATAGAGAAATGAGACTAAATCACGAATTAGTGAATATAACATTTTTTCTCTAGAATGGAATACTTCTTTGAAATCGAATTATTTGGGCTTCAATATTAAACTTAAAACCATTGTCAAATGCGTCATATATTTTCTGTTGAACTTTATTGAAATTATAATGAGTAAAAAAATAAAAATTTGAAAGTGAGTTCAAGCCGTTAAAAATGGCGGATTAAGTAAAAAAGCGCGACTAGGGCCAGGCGTCTGAAAACGGCCGATTGAATTCGTGCTTGGCAAAAAAAATGGAGATGTGGACTTCAAACAATCTGGGAAATAGTCTTACACCAAACCCACGCTTATCCATTGCTGTAGAATCGTGCTAAAACCTGGAGGTGTCACGATTTTACAAACTTTACAAGTGCGAAATGTTAATATATCACTGCTGTCAGTTAATGGAGGTCGAAACCCTCTCCAATAAGCAACATGTTTCTTCTTTGAAGCTTTCCAAGCTCCGTTGGCAGCACTGGCACCATAGAAAGGGGAAACAGTTAAGTTTCCAACTCTATATAAAGCTTGCGTTTGTTCACTGTAAAAGACACGAAAATACAATCAAGAAATTCGTTCTAATTAATCAAGAGTGAGGAGCATTTTTCAGTTGAGAGGGAATTTGCCATTAGTTTAAGAAAGACTTTAGTCTTTAGTTGTTAAGAAAGGTATTCAGTTAGTATTGGAAGAAGCACTCTCTGAGTCTGTGAACAGTAACTTGAAACTACCAAACAGCTGAGAAGGAATTCGCTACAGAGCCAGATTGAAATCATTCGGTGGTAGGCAAAGAGAAGTTTACTCTTTCTCCAAACTTCTAAGGGAAAGCTCTTGCCAGGCAGTAAGCTCTTACCAGGCATGTCAATCTTTTCCTTTCTATGCTTTCAGTAATTCTTGTATTCAGATGTTAATCTGTGTCTTGTCCTTTGGCTGAAAAGAACTGAGATTGAAAACTGATTTACTTAGAAATGAATAAGAAAGAATTAAAGTTTGTCAGCATAAGATAAATTGTGAAATAGGATGTTTTATGCATGTTCTCTTCTATTGGTTTTGCTTCCATTAGTGTACAGATTACACTAGGCATTGAAAAGAAAACCGCATAATTTGTATTAACTTCTTATATGGAGTATATGCTTGTAAATAGCTAATAAATACTAGGAACGGATCTAGAGCATTTAATAAGTTACTAGTTACAACTAGATACTGGTTAACTAAGTCAAGTTTAAGAACCCCCTAGGATGAGAGTATCTTGTATAAGGGCGTTGGTTGTAGGTTCTTATTAAAATGATCTCCATTCTAGTAGATAGATTGTTGTAGGAAGTCTAGGGTACGGACTACCCCGATAGACCAACCTACGCGTAGAATAAGATAGCCTCAAGTCAAGTTGAACCTGGCTAGTGTAAGTGACAAATGACCTACATTCTTCATTGAATGTAAACACTTTGGCCAAAGTAGTGTAAGGAACCATTTAGTTGTAGTACTACACTGTCAGTTCACCGTGGTCCCGAAATACATCCTAGATCGAGAGTTGCCGGTTGCACAGAATCTAGTTTTGTAGGATCACAGCACTATGTCCAGTTGGTAGTCGTTAAAGGATACCCAACCAATCTCTTCTTCGAAGGGAGGGTCGTTCATTGCAAAACGATCGTGCGGGGGACCGCATTATAAGTCCGTAGTTGGCGGAAAAGAGCCCGAGTGATGTTTCTCCTCCTCAACATCCGACTGATGATCCAAGACTTGACAGGACGAACTCCTGGACCTTCTTACTTCTATTGGTGCCAAAAGCCTTCGGGCTATGTATGTATATTATTCTTCTTACTTTGTAATTTCATTTGGAATGAAATAGTTAAAAGTTGCAAAAGATGTATCATGGTTATGTATTTGAAAAGAAAAAAAATTTATCATTATGGCATTGTTCTTACTTATTGTGATTGAAATCTAAAGTTTTAAATTTGACATACAAGTGTGGTCGTTACATGTGGTATCAGAGCCCAGGTTTAAACACTAGGAACCTTTGAGCTCACCCAATTTCCTTAAATCCAACATTACCTAATGTTGTGAAATTCTTGTGACAGTATGGTACGCGTACGATTAACAGCCAGGAAGACTGTAATCGGTAACGAACGATACCTGAAAGCCAAGAAGGAAAATGAGGCCATTACTAGAACCATCCAAGGAACCAATCATGAGAATGCTATTTGGTTAAGTGACACAGAAACTGTTAGTCATGCTCTCTCCCGTATTAATGAAGTAAAGGGTAGACTGAAAATGGAAGCTGCATACAGCCTTTTACCCAACACTTCTCCGGGAAAATCAGATTCCTTACCACTATCCAAGGACATGCCTTCCGAGGAAAGCACAAGTCTAGCATTCATTTTCCAGGATCCTAGAGTTCTTGCGTTGGCCGAGGTCATAACCATTTCTTAGAGTGATGAGTCAGTGGGATACACACCAAGGACTCCACCAGTTGAGAATGGTCCTCAATATCAAATGACGGACCCTATTGTTGATGAGCACCATATCAACAATACTCTTAACTATGTATCCGAAGATAAATCCGAAGGGTATCATCCCTTTTGGGATAGAGAAGAGCAGATGAGAGATGAAGAAAAAGATAGGTTTCAACAATACTCACAGTCTGTAGGATATACTCCACTTAGTTATGCTTCTGAGAGTGAATCAGAAGGATACTCTCCTCTTGACTATCTGAATAGTCATTCTTTGTAATCGATGGATGTTGAAATCCTCTTGAATAAATAAAAATTCTATGATTGTTAAAAAAAATTGTGTATACTTCATAAACTTGCTTGGCAAATTTTGAGTTTATATCTATGAAAGCTTTCATGTTTTCCATTTATCATAAGGTTAAAGAATCTAACTTAGATAAGATACCAGGTATAATACAATCATAAAACCATGGTGAAAACTTACGAAAGGATGCGTAACAAACCCGGTACAAACAAGGATGATGAACAAAGAGACACTGGAGTTCAAGCAACCTTAGATTTAATTCTAGCAAGGTTGTCTAACATTGAGAATGAAAGAGAAAAGGATAAGCTGGAAAAAGGATTAAACACAGACAACACGGAAGCTGTAAGTTCATCTCACGGACATAATGAAGATTACAACCATGAAAGAGAGAAATCACCAACCAACTCCGCCGAGAGAAATAGAAAGATAATTTCTACTGAACTGTCGCGGGACATGAAAAAGATAATACCGCCTAAATTTGACGGTAGTGCGGGAGGTGATGAAGCTGAAATTTGGTTGGTCCAAATGGAAAAATATTTTGAAATAAAAAATTATGACGAAGTAACAAAAGCAGCGTGGGGAGCCTACCAATTAGCAGGAGAAGCCTCAAATTGGTGGATGAACAAGAAATTGGAACTGGATATAAGTTCTTGGAAGTTGACATGGGGAGAATTTGTGGAAATCTTCCGTAAACGGTGGTTGCCTCAACTATTCTATGATCAAAAACTCTCTGATTTTCAAAATTTAAAACAAGGGACTATGTCAGTCCATGAATATTGGGAAAAGTTCACTAGACTCCTTCGGTATGTTCCGATTTACCATAAGGATGAACGATTCCGTATCAGGAAGTTCATACTTGGGCTGAATGGCAAAATTCGTGGTGAGGTAGACATGCATGGTCCAACTACCATGGACTTAGTTTATGAGAAAGCTATAAAGCAGGAGCAGAAGCTCAAAGCTGATTCTCATCGCCAAGAGAAAAAGGAGCAAAAGAAGGACAGCGAGGCTGCTACTAAACCAAAGAAGGATGAACCTGTTCGTGATGCTGCCAGATCAAAAGGAAAGAGATCTCGCTTCGGCGGGAAAGATTTCCGGAAAGATCAGAAGAGAAGCAACTACAGTAATGGAAACACTAGCAAGTCCAATGAAGGAAACAATAAACCAGGAGAGACATCCAGAAGAAAAGGACCACCTACAGGATGTTTCATATGCAAAGGTGATCATTACGCTAGGGATTGTCCAAACAAAACTTTTGGGAATTCCTTGCCTTCACAAAAGGCTATGTTCCAGCAAAGGATCCATGCAGCAGTTGATGATAGGCAAGCTGACTATCAAATAACGCCCATCGAAACTGCAGGTAAATTATTTGGTTTACCTATCTCAGTTCTTATTGATACTGGTGCAACTGAAAGTTTTGTTTCTCCTAGTATAGCAAATAAATTGTCTAGAAAGGCTGGGCACATGGCTACATCGTGGAATGTAGAGTATGCTAATAGTACAAGAGCAAAGGTGGATCAATGTCTTTTTGAGGCCAACTTAGAATTGCCTAGTTTCACCACTGAAGTCAACCTTTATGTAATGTCCCCTTCTCGAGCATGATCTTCTCAGATGACCGTTGGCCTATTCTGCAGACCCGTAGGCTACTGGGATGGTTTGATTAGGGTTTCTCATGTGGAGGTTGCGGTTGCTCGTGAATTGGTGATTGAACGGCGGATTCCTTCTGGGTTTTCTGTGGGCTTCGCAGTGATATGTTTCTCTGGGCATTCTGAGCACTTTCTGGAATTTACTATTTTTAGTAAATTCTATTTCTGGCAATGTTCCTGTTGGTTTCGGCATTGGTTGACTTTCTACTTCAGACTGATCGGTTGGCTTGCTCATTTATGGCTTCGGGGCACAATTGGAGAGATAAGTCGAATTATTTAATTAAAGTCATGTTTTAATGTTATATTTTAACATTAACCCCCTTGGCCTAGCTTCTTCACTTTAAGTTGTTTTAAAAGATGTCTTTATGGGTGGGCGCCTCATTGAAAGAAATTAATTATATTTCTTATAAAGAAAAGTTTAACCCAAGTTCAAATTTGGACGCCAACTTCAAGGAGGAAATAAAGTATTATTAAAAAAGTCAAAATTTGCTTGGAAAAGTGGGACGCCATCTATTGGAGGATTAGGGTTTGGTTCGAAAAGGAAGATTAGGGTTTCGAGAAAGATCATCTAGGAATTATAAAAGGAGGCCATTGGTTCTCATTGGGATTATCTTTGGTCTACAGGAATGTTATGCTGCCAGTTTGGCTCTGGGATTGCTTCGAGGAATGTACGCCTCCTAGCTAGGCATTGCTTCTCGCTTGAAAGATAGCGACTAGTGGTGAGTTAGTGTAGTTTATGAGTCTTGCTTTGGGTTTTGTGCATTGTAATCAGCTTGTGGCTTTCTAGATCAGTTTTATGCATGTTAGAGAAATTCTGGAAATTGCATTTTAGTTCAGCAGATTGTCATTTTTATTCATATATCAGAAAATACAAAAAAGATCATTCTGGGTACTGTCTTATTCCCTCTGTCTGTAAGGGGCGACCCTATTCCCAAAGTTATAGATTTTAATGTGAAGGCTGTGATTTTTAAAAGGAAATCGCCCCTCTTGCTGGGCCGTACCTTTTAGCTGGTCTTGGGAATCGTGCATTAATTAATAGTTGCATTCTAAGTCTGTTTATGGTTACTAGCTTGAGCGCCTTCATACTAGGAGTAATGTGCATCAGAGTTCATGCCATTTGAGTGTGTTTTGGGAGAGATATGAGCATATGAGTAAATTCATAGGTTGCTGGTTTTAAATTTAAAAGTGCAGATTTGTGAAAATCAGAATTCTTATTTCGGTCCTTGTGAGAGTTATTGATTTGGCATCTTTAATCAAGCCAAGGAGAGTTCTTTATATGATGTAATGCTAATCTTTCAAATTCCTATGCTCTTGGCAAGCGAATGAGCTTCATTTGTAAACTGACAGTAGTACTGGCAGTAATTCTCAATCTTGTTCAATTCTGATTTGTAATGCTCACTTTACATTCTGAGGTTGTTTTGTAATATCTTACATCTCCGCCCTATGGTAGCTCTATTCCCACTCTGGGTTAGAAAGCACATTCTGGGTGTCGAGTTACTTTCAGCATTCTATCTTATTTCTCTTCAAGCATTGTAATTTCTGTTATCTCCACCATATGGTCGCCTCATTTCCGTATTGGATTGAGTAGCACATACTTGGTGTTGAGTGTGCTTTCAGTATATTAGATTGTAGGGATCCTCTGACCACATGCTCGTCGTTCGCCGGCGCATTCTTGGTTAGAGTTCTTGCATAAGCATTTTGATTAAGATCCTCTGACCAATGCTCACACCTTGCCCACATCGGGATCCTGGTGTACATTCTGGTTAGAGTTGCTTCAGCATCGTTTTGGTTTAGCTGCTAACCTTAATGGGTGCATTGGTTTGTAATTTGCAATTGAAAAGTTGAAAAAATTTGGCTTGGAATATTTCACTTTATGTCACACCATTAGGATCCTATGACATCATCTTAGGAATGAATTGGTTGTGGAGACATAGGGCTATAGTTGACTGTCAATCTAAAACAGTTAAGTGTTTAGATGACTATGGGAATCAAGTGAATCTTCAAGGAATACCTAAAGAGGTTAAAATTAGACAAATCTCAGCAATGCAACTGCTGAGAGCCAAAAAGAAAGGATGTAAACTCTTTGCAGTAAAGATTGAAGAGTTAGGTGATCCTGATAATGAAAGTACGCAGGAGATAGAAGACGAAGAGATTGATGAATCAGGAATCTCAGATATGGAGAAATACCCAGTTTTAAGGGAATTTGCTGATATATTTCCCGAGGAATTACCAGGTTTACCCCCAAAGAGAGTCTTTGATTTTTCTATTGACATAATACCTGGATCGGAGCCTATATCCAAGGTACCTTAAAGAATGACTACTACTGAACTAGCAGAACTCAAGGCACAGTTGGATGAGTTGCTGACTAAAGGACTGGTAAGACCAAGTGTCTCACCATGGGGAGCACCTGTAATCTTCGTCAAGAAGAAGGATGGAACAATGCGGCTTTGTATTGACTATCGTATGCTTAACAAAGCTACGATAAAGAACAAGTATCCACTACCTCGAATTGATGATTTGTTTGATCAAGTTAGAGGAGCAGCCGTATTTTCTAAGATTGATCTAAGGTCCGGATATCACTAGCTTAGAGTTAAGGATGATGATATCTATAAAACCGCCTTTAGAACTCGGTATGGACACTATGAATTCCCAGTATTACCATTTGGTTTGACTAATGCACCTGCAGCATTCATGAACCTTATGAATAGTGTATTCAGAGATTACCTGGACAAGTTTGTGCTGGTGTTTCTAGATGACATTTTAATCTATTCTAGAAACGAAGAAGAACATAATAGGCACTTGGGAATGGTTCTACAACGTTTGCGAGAGCATAAGTTGTACGGAAAGCTATCCAAGTGTACCTTCTTCCAACGCAAAGTGCATTACTTGGGTCATATAATATCAGTCGAGGGAATTGAAGTTGATAAAGCTAAGATCACAGCAATAACTCAGTGGCTTATACCTAAGAATGTATCTAAAGTCAGAAGTTTTATGGGATTGGCAGGTTATTATAGGAAGTTTGTAGAAAACTTTTCCAAAATTGCTTTTCCTATAACTTCTTTACAAAAAAAGGGAAAAAGATTTGACTGGAATGAGAAGTGTCAAAAGGCATTTGATCTACTCAAAGAGAAATTAACTACCGCACCGATCCTGAAAGTGCCAGATCCTGAAAGGAGTTACACAGTAGTCACTGATGCCTGCGGAGAAGGACTTGGTGGAGTACTTATGCAAGATAATCAAGTGATTGCATACGAGTCAAGGAAGCTAAAACCATATGAGATGAATTATGCTTCAGATGATTTAGAGTTGGTAGCTGTCGTTCATGCATTGCGAATATGGAGACACTATTTGCTTGGGAAACCCTTTGAGTTGAAAACTGATCATAATGGTTTAAAATACCTTTTTACTCAACCAAATCTAAATGCTAGACAAAGAAGATGGTTGGAGTTGATCGCTGATTATGACTTCAATATCAGCTACATCAAGGGAAAGGAAAACTAGGTTGCTGATGCATTAAGTCGAAGACGCCATATAGCTTCTATTGTTGCAATTCATACTGATTTAAAAGACCAAGTGCTCCAGAAATGTGCGGAGAATGATTATTATATGCAAGTTAGGCAAGCACTTAAGGAAAACCCTGAAGATTCAAGGTATGATGGTTTCAAATTTGAACCAAGTGGGATGATTAGGTACAAAGGAAGGATGTATGTACCTAACATAAGCAACTTAAGAAATTTGGTGTGGAAAGAAGTGCATAAGGCTCCATATTCTGGTCATCCAGGAGTAACAAAAATGATGGCCGATGTAAAGCCATTATATTTCTGGAAAGGAATGAAGGGAGATGCTGCTAATTATGTTGCAAAATGCCTAGAATGTCAGAGAGTAAAAGCTGAGCATCATCACCCAGCAAGCTTGCTATACCCACATGATATTCCATAGTGGAAGTGGCAAGTGATAAGTACGGATTTTGTGCAAGGATTACCTATGTCAAGAAATAAGCACAATACCATACTAGTGGTGGTTGATAGACTGACAAAAGTAGCTCACTTTATACTTGGAAATCTGACTGATTGCAAGGGAGCATGGGATACCTGAAAAGATCATATCTGATAGGGATGCAAGAATCACTTCTAGGTTTTGGAAAACCTTATTTTCTGCACTCAGAACTCAACTGAACATTAGTTTAGCATATCATCCAAAAACGGATGGGAAAACTAAAAGAGTAAACCAAGTTTTAGAAGACCTTCTTTGAGTATATACCATGGATCAACAATATAAGTGGGAAGACTACTTACCTTTAGTCGAATTTTCCTATAATAATTCATACCATTCTGCAATTAAAATGGCTCCGTTAGAAGCCTTATATGGTCGAAAGTGTCGGACTCCGATAAGTTGGGATAAACTTGAGGATCGAGTAAGTCTTGGACCTAAAATGTTAGCAGAAATGGAGGAGCAAGTAAAGATTATAAAGCAAAGGTTAGCCAAAGCTAACAACCAACAAAAGAGTTATGCCGATGCAAAGAGAATACCCCAAAAATTTTCCATAGGTGATAAGGTTTTGTTGAGAGTTAAACTTCATAAAAGCTCCATCAAATTTGGAAATTCTTCCAAATTAGCTCCACGTTATGTTGGACCCTTTGAGGTTTTAGAAGAAATAAACCCTGTAGCCTATCGAATCGCATTACCACCTGCTCTTGCCCGAATGCATAATGTCTTCCATGTGTCCTACCTTAAGAAGTATATACCAAGTGATAACCATGTTGTTGCTTGGGCTGCTTTATAGGTAAAGGATCCCGAGGTAGTAATGATGAAGCCCGTTAAAGTGCTTGAGGTCCACAAGCTACACTTATGGAACAAAGAAGTCTCTCAATGCAAAGTCCAGTGGTACCAATACACTAAAGACTCGGCTACCTGGGAAGACTATGAGGAGATCCAACATAAGTTTCTTGACATTCTTGAAGCATTCAAGAATGATGAATAAATTAGTGTTATGTTTTTATATGCTTTAAATAATACCTTGTTCATCGGGGACGATGAATCATAAGGGGGGAGTATGTTACACCCGATTGTATAGCTACTACTACATAGGAAGTACAATGAAATGTTGTGAATCTTCAGATTAATAGAAACCAAATTGTTCTTTGTTATGGTGAATGTGTCCTAATGATTGTCTCATTATCACGATACTCCTATTATTGATGTAATTCTTGAATGAAAGTAGACATATTAAGTTATGGAATAATGTTGTTCTAACTTTCTCGATGAAAAGCATGTATATTGCAGGTCTGCAGATGTTTATCAGCAATATGAAAACCCTTAATATGGACGCCAACTTGTGAATGTTGTATCCTCCACCCTAAAAACGCAACCACTTGTTTGTTGCAGTTTGGCTGCCTCTAAAGAAGGTTAAATACAGCTCCAATGATAGGCGTTTCAGCCTAGATGCCCACATGCCCTGCCTGTAGGTGATAGTACGGCTCCTAAAGAGAATGTACAGCCTCTCATATACCCCATACCCCACGTGGCCTCCAAATAGTCACCAACAGCAATGATAGATATCATCAATTAAATATTTACATTGACTGCTTTTAAATAATCAGAAATTGTTTTCCAAATCCTTGAAAACTCTATAAATCTGCTAAATGTAATTCCCACGTGCTGAAGGAGAATGACACAATCTTCCAATAATGAACACCTTTAATGATCTGTAAATCTGCAATGAAACCCTTGTGAAACTCTAAAGATGATCACTTAATATTTGCATTGGTACTGTAGCGAACTATTCACGCGCACTGTAGCAACCACTGTAGCGTTTACTGTAGCGTGGCACTATTCACGAGTACTGTTCACGTGGCACTGTAGCTCGGGTACTGTAGCGCAGCACTGTTCACGCCACTGGAGCATCTAACAAAAATTCCGATCTACAAGTAATAAATGATATGGTACGGCTGGAGATACAATAGCCTGAGAAATAAGAATGAAGCTGGAAGTTGATCTCTTGTAGATTTAATATTTTCTTCTTCAAACCCTTATTTATTTTCCCCTATAAGCACGAATGTAACTTTTGAACAAAGCTACCCTGTTAGCAAGCTTCAGCTGATCTTTCACAACCTCAGTATGCTTGATTCTAAAGAGTTGACGTTCTCCAAAACCTGATTGCAGAAACCCTTGTTTCTCCAACTCCAAATATTCTCAGAGAGAAAAGACAAATTCAAATGATCATCAATAATGAGTTCGATTTGTCTTGAAGAGAAATATATATCTTTTTCCTCAAAAGTTTGACCCTTTTCAAAAAATCAACTTAATTGCATTTAATAATATAATAATTCGCCTTTTTAGAGACTTAGGAAAATTATTAATAAATGGCGTCCATATTAAATGAGTAACAAATACTCATTTAATAATAATAATGCTCCTTTATTATAAAGTATTAAATACTTTATAATTTGCCATTAATAATTAATATTTTAATATTTCACTTAAAGTGACTTTATAATATAAAGTCATAATAATAATCATTTAATTATTATTAAATGCTCCGTAATTCTTTGTTTGCTCAACAAACTGTCAAACTGGGTCGAAACTGAGATGACCAACTGAACCAGGTGCCCTGCCAGAAATAGTAACCCCTGTCTGCCTGACTTTCTATAAATAGTAAGTGTCTAAAAATCACTCTGTGAGAGTCTGCCAAGGCCCAAACCTGAATCAACGGCTGGAGTGATGTCTCGAAACTCTGGATAACTGCCATGGACAACCCTCAAATCAAAACTGTCAGCCTACGAGGGTCAAATGATAGGATAATCCTTACGAACTCTGATGCTCGCAAAATGGGGACATTACAACTTCCTACAACAATCTAACTACTGGATCGGAGAACATTTTAATAAGATCCTACAACCAACGCCCTTATACAGGATACTCTCATCCTAGGGGTACAATAACTTGACTAAGCTATATAGTATCTAGTTGTAACTTGTAACTCATTCAATGCTCTCGATTCATTCCTAATATCTAGTAAATAAATACAAGCATATACTCCGTATATGGAGTCAATACAGATTATGCAGTTTTCTTTTCGTTGGCTAGTGTAATCCGTACACTAATGAAAGCAAAAACCAATAGAAGAGTACATCCATAAAACATTCTATTTCACAATTTATTTTATGCTGACAAACTTTAACTCTTTCTTATTCATTTCTAAGTAAACCAGTTTTTAGTCTCAGTTCTTTTCAGTCAAAGGACAAGACACAGATTAACATCTGAATACGAGAACTACTGAAAGCATAGAAATGTAAAGATTGACATGTCTGGTAAGAGCTTACTGCCTAGCAAGAGCTTTCCCTTGGAATTTTGGAGAAAAGAGTAAACTTCTCTTCTTTGCCTACCACCAAATGATATCCAATTGACTCTGTAGCAAATTCCCAATTCAGCAATTTGACAGTTCCAAACTGCTGTTCTCAGACTCTGTGAGTGCTTCTCTTAATACAAACATAATAGCTTTCTTAACAACTAAAGACTAAAGTCTCTCTCACTAATGGCGAATTCCCTTCTCAACTGAAAAATGCTCCACACTTTTGATTAAACAGTATGAATATCTTGATTGTAAATTCGTGAGTTATGAATGAACATTCGCAGGTTTATATAGAGTTGGAAACTTAACTGTTTCCCCTTCTTATGGTGCCAGTGCTTCCAGCGGAGCTTGGAAAGCTTCAAAGAAGAAACGTGTTGCTTATTGGAGAGGGTTTCGACCTCCATTAACTGACAGCAGTCAGATATTTCCATTTCGCACATGTTAAGTTTTGTAAATTTGTGACACCTCCAAGTTTTAGCGCGATGCTACAGCAATGGATAAGCGTGGGTCTGGTATAAGACTATTTCCCAGATTGTTTGCAGTCCACATCTCCATTTTTCTTGCCAAGCATGAATTTAATCGGCCGTTTTCAGACGCCTGGCCCTAGTCGCGCGTTTTTACTCATTCTGCCATTTTTAACGGCTTGAATACAATTTCGAGTTTATTTTAACTCATTACCATTTCAATAAAGTTCAATAGAATTATATGACGCTTTTGACAATGGTTCAAAGTTTAAAATTGAAGCCCAATAATTCGATTTAAAGAAGTATTTCTATTTTAGAGAAAATCATTATTTTTAAGAAAAACGTTATATTCTCTAATTCGATTTAGTCTCATTTCTCTATGGAATATATAATAAAATGTTAATTCACATTTCATTTTGATTTTCAAATCTTTTATATAGATACACCTTTATATATTTTATTTTATTAAAATATTTATATAATATAGTTTTAATTTACGTTATATATTTATGTATAATTATTTAAATTAATAATTTAAATAATATCGTATACATATCTATATTTGTGAAAACTATATTATATTTATATTTTAATATAATATTAAATATATATAAATATAATTATCTTTATACCTATACATGTATATACATCTACATTATACGTACGTATACTGTGACCCAGTCAATACTATACGTAATCATGTATATGTATATATATGTGTATGTATAAATTCTGAGGCAATATACCGTCACCATATATTTATCACAACAGGTTAGCTGTGGATACGTATTCATGTGTATATACTTATATATTTACTTTACGTATAAGTATTCATAAATATACTTATATCGACGCACACGTATGGCATATCCATCTGCTCTAATACGTTGTATCGACATGAATGCACTTATGGATACTTGTACATATCGTATTCATATGTATATATACATATACACGTACCCACCTCTAACAAGAAATATTACTCATAAAATTATACTGGCAAGCATCACTTATGTACACATTCAGAAGTAGATACGACTCCTAATGATACTAAACAAGCCTACGGATGACTTACCCTTAACCACAACAATGACTTAGCTTACTCAGTCTATAGTTTGTGTGTGTATGTCCAATTGGTACTCGTTACTGTTTACCCGACCAAGTTCCTCCCCGAGTGATATCTCTCCTCTGCCTGGAGGTATAAACCTATTTCCTGCACATCATGACATGACAACGGAAGTCATTTGCTCAAAACCAAGGCAATATTCATAAAGCATCGTAGAAAGTTAGAACAACATTATTCCATAACTTAATATGCTACTTTCATTCAAGAATTACATCAATAGGAGTATCAAATAATGAGACAATCATTAAGACACATTCAGTTGATTACAAGAACAATTTGTTTTATTCATCAGAAAGATTCAAACATTTACAATGTACTTCCTATGCAGTAGTAACTATACAATCGGGGTGCAACATACTCCCCCCCTTATGATTCATCGTCCCCGATGAACAATGTATTATTTAAAGCGTAAAAACAAACTCATCACTAATTTATTCACCACTCTTGAATGCTTCAAGAAGGTCGGGAAAATTCCTCTAGATCTCCTCATAGTCTTCCCAGGTAGCTGAGTCCTTAGTATATTGGTCCTACTGGACTTTGCATTGAGAGACTTCTCTATTCCGTAAGCGTAGCTTGCGGACTTCAAGCACTTTAATGGGCTCGAGCATTACTACCCCGGAATCCTTTACCTAGAAAGCAGTCCAATCAATAACATGGTTATCACCTTGTATATACTTCTTAAGGTAGGACACATGGAAGACATTATGCATTCGGGCAAGCGCAGGTGGTAATGCGATTCGATAGGCTAATGGGTTTACTTCCTCTAAAACCTCGAAGGGTCCAACATATCGTGGAGCTAATTTGGAAGACTTTCCAAATTTGATGGAGCTTTTATGAGGTTTGACCCTCAACAAAACCTTTGTAATGTCCCCATTTTGCGAGCATCAGAGTTCGTAAGGATTAGCCTATCATTTGACCCTCGTAGGCTGACAGTTTTGATTTGAGGGTTGTCCATGGCAGTTATCCAGAGTTTCGAGACATCACTCCAGCCGTTGATTCAGGTTTGGGCCTTGGTAGACTCTCACAGAGTGATTTTTAGACACTTACTATTTATAGTAAGTCAGGCAGACAGGGGTTACTATTTCTGGCAGGGCACCTGGTTCAGTTGGTCATCTCAGTTTCGACCCAGTTTGACAGTTTGTTGAGCAAACGAAGAATTACGGAGCATTTAATAATAATTAAATGATTATTATTATGACTTTATATTATAAAGTCACTTTAAGTGAAATATTAAAATATTAATTATTAATGGCAAATTATAAAGTATTTAATACTTTATAATAAAGGAGCATTATTATTATTAAATGAGTATTTGTTACTCATTTAATATGGACGCCATTTATTAATAATTTGCCTAAGTCTCTAAAAGGGCAAATTATTATATTATTAAATGCAATTAAGTTGATTTTTTGAAAAGGGTCAAACTTTTGAGGAAAAAGATATATATTTCTCTTCAAGACAAATCGAACTCATTATTGATGATCATTTTGAATTTGTCTTTTCTCTCTGAGAACATTTGGAGTTGGAGAAACAAGGATTTCTGCAATCAAGTTTTGGAGAACGTCAACTCTTCAGAATCAAGCATACTGAGGTTGTGAAAGATCAGCTGAAGCTTGCTAACAGGGTAGCTTTGTTTAGAAGTTACATTTGTGCTTACAGGGGAAAATAAGTAAGGGTTTGAAGAAGAAAATATTAAATCTACAAGAGATCAACTTCTAGCTTCATTCTTATTTCTCAGGTTATTGTATCTCTAGCCGTACTATATCATTTATTACTTGCAGATCGGAATTTTTGTTAGATGCTACAGTGGCGTGAACAGTGGCGTGAACAGTGCCGCGCTACAGTGCTACGTGAACAGTACTCGTGAATAGTGCCGCGCTACAGTAAAACGCTACAGTGCGCGTGAATAGTTTGCTACAGTACCAATGCAAATATTAAGTGATCATCTTTAGAGTTTCACAAGGGTTTCATTTCAGATTTACAGATCATTAAAGGTGTTCATTATTGAAGAACATTATTGGAAGATTGTGTCATTCTCCTTCAGCACGTGGGAATTACATTTAGCAAATTTATAGAGTTTTCAAGGGTTTGGAAAACAATTTCTGATTATTTAAAAGCAGTCAATGTAAATATTTAATTGCTGATATCTATCATTGCTGTTGGTGACTATTTGGAGGCCACGTGGGGTTTATGAGAGGCTGTACATTCTCTTTAGGAGCCGTACTATCACCTACAGGCAGGGCATGTGGGCATCTAGGCTGAAACACCTATCATTGGAGCTGTATTTAACCTTCTTTAGAGGCAGCCAGACTGCAGCAAACAAGTGGTTGCGTTTCTAGGGTGGAGGATACAATATTCACAAGTTGGCGTCCATATTAAGGGTTTTCATATTGCTGATAAACATCTACAGACCTGCTGATACAAGTTCCAAACTCGTAATTAATTGCCATGATCTCCGGGTATGAGTGTATTGTATTTGATAACGAATAAAGTCTGATTTGAATATTTATAATGTGTTTGCAATAATACGTTTAGGTTGCAAGAGTCTTGGCACTATTGAAATGGTTGTAAAGAAGATTGCAATCCAATAAAGAGTTGAGGATTGAGGAGCTCATATAGCTGATTGTTCATTTGGGTGCTAAATTTGAATGCTTGCAAATTATTTGTCATAATGACCATGGCTGTAGGTGTTCTTAGTTTATGATCAGCTTGTTTGACAAGTGTTTGTATTAATGCTACACGCTGTAGTTGAATACTTGCTGCCATAGAATGCATACAAAGTGTTTGACATTATGTCTACTAGTTTTATTTGTCAATTTCAATCATGGCTATGTATGAGAAGGGGTCAAGAATAGTAAGTTTACCACTCTCTTGCTTTGTAAATCAATCATGCATTGCTAGTAGCACTTTAAGCACTAATTGCAGCACTTTGAAGTCATTTCCAAGCAACTAGATCAGACTGATAACTCAGACCAGCAAGCTTAAAGTTTGCATTCAAATTGTTTGACATAATTCTAAGGCAACAAAGAAGAGTTTTTGAGTCAGCTTAGGCTAGGCTCATCACAGAAGTCTAGGGTACGGACTACCCCGATAGACCAACCTACGCGTAGAATAAGATAGCCTCAAGTCAAGTTGAACCTAGCTAGTGTAAGTGACAAATGACCTACATTCTTCATTGAATGTGAACACTTTGGCAAAAATAGTGTAAGGAACCATTTAGATGTAGTACTACACTGTCAGTTCACCGTGATCCCGAAATACATCCTAGTTCGAGAATTGCCGATTGCATGGAAGCTAGCTTGTAGGATCACAGCACTATGTCCAGTTGGTAGTCGTTAAAGGTTACCCAACCAATCTCTTCTTCGAAGGGAGGGCCATTCATTGCAAAATGATCGTGCGGGGGACCGCATTATAAGTCCGTGGTTGGCGGAAAAGCGCTCGAGTGATGTTTGTCCTCCTCAACATCCGACTGATGATCCAAGACTTGACAGGACGAACTCCTGGACCTTCTTACTTCTATTGGTGCCAAAAGCCTTCGGGCTATGTATGTATATTATTCTTCTTACTTTGTAATTTCATTTGGAATGAAATAATTAAAAGTTACAAAAGATGTATCTTGTTTATGTTTTTGAAAAGAAAATTTTTATCATTATAGCATTGATCTTACTTATTGTAATTGAATTCTAAAGTTTTAAATTTATCGTACAAGTGTGTTCATTACAAAGGCATCATTTTTCAAAGGCAACAATTCATATCTCCAAATTTTTCCCACAAATTCTTCTACTTTTGTCTTAGGTTTTCTGGCATGCTCAAGCAAACTCCATTTCCTCACAGATCTAACCATATGGGTTCGTTCAGCACAGCATTGGCAACAAAACCCATGTGCCCTAGCTTCCCCCATTTTTTAGGGTTTTTGCAAAAAGACATCTTTTCAAAAAATAGACAAACTGGGTTTGATTAGCTCATAGGCGCCTACAAAACCCATGTGCCAGAATTTTGCCGGGAAAAATAGCTTCTATAGCCTTTGCCTCTGAGGGGTTGTTGCATGTCCAAGAAAAAGTCATTTTTTCAAAAATCTAACATTCTGGGTTCGTTCAAAAAGATACTCTCAACAAAACCCACATCTCAAAAATTTTGGTAAAAACTACCCCTTATCGAAGCTATTTTTAGCCTGTGCAGAAAAAGTTGTTCAAATAGTGTCGTGTGCCCAGTCGTTCTTCTAGATTTTCAAAATGCAGTTCTATCAAGTTGAATTCAAGACCCAATCGGTCTTGCTTCATGATTTCCTGAACACAACTAACATCGATTTACATCAAGCACACCCAGAAGTTGATTTGGACAAGCTGGAAGGCGTGGATGGCATCACAGTGCAAAATATTGAGCAATCTGAGTTACTTGAGGCAGCCTCATTTCCCATCTCGGCACAAAGCATTGAATTTGTAATCGCTTGTGTAAAGCATTACAACCCCACTTCGTGGGAAATCTAGTCAATTGATGGGCGAACAATTTGCAATCTCAAGCTAAAGGATATTGAGAGATGCTTTGCTATTCCACCTTGTACAAACAACTTGTTCATATCAATGGAGGAGTGTGAAAGGGTGTTCAACACGTCAAAGGAACAATGTCAGAAAAGGATGGCACAAAGGTGGCTCAAAGAGAAAATAAGCAGCTTGCCAAAGAACATGGGACGTGGAGAATTCAGAGATGAGTACGCAATCATGATCACTCTACTCAACCGTGTCACCGTTAAGCAGAAGCAAACAAGTTTCAGCCATGGATGTATTACATCATGTCTCAACTTGTCAACAACAAAGAACATTACGACTGGCCTGCTTTGATCGGCGACACCCTTCACATCCAAATGTCAGGTTTCTTCAAAGCCCACGAATACCATATGGGTTCATACCTCGTATATCTGATAGTCTTTCAAGGCCAGTTTAGAGGGTTCAATACCGTTGGAACTTGGGGTGTGCAGCGAGTTCATGAGCATTTCTCACAACTTGAATTTTCATAGTCAGAACAAAACATTAAGCGAATGTATGACCTCTTCCTGATGAACACAGTGAAGGACCTTGTTCAAAAGTTACATATACGCATTTCACCAGAAGCCAAATTAGCAATGGTAGATTGGGTTGATTTCATCCAATTCCCCATGTTTACCTACATTCGCGTATATGTTTATTCAGATCATCCAGCCATGTTACCCCATTATCCATCGAATAAGGTGGTATTCATGGAGTTTCTACAACAACTACATGAAGTTCACACCTTTCTGCGCAATAAACACAAGTCAGCTGCCAACTTTCCTTTTGAAATGGGTATATACAGGTGTAGATCAGCAGCTGATGCCAAGGCTATGAGCAATGAGATGACAAAGCTTAATCTTAAGTTTCTCATTGAAAGGCACTCATATGATCCTTGGGGTTACTTGGAAGCTCGCCTTGGTGGCCATTCTTCACATAAACCTTCCATGGAGGATTATTGGTTTAGCTGTGAAGATGACTTCAAAGTATGCAAGCGTAATTACAACAGATTCACTCTTCCATAGATCGCTGATTTCTTATCAGAGGATGTGGAAGGTTTATTAGATGATGGGGAAGTCATACTTCCCACATTTTTCAAAGATCAAATTGACTCGCAGCCACTTCGATCCGTTGATTGGTACGCCAAGGAAAGCACGTCCATTGACGAAAGGACGAGAAGGGTTGTAAGAAACAATAGGTTGTTCCTAGATAGCAAGAGGATGCGGAAGGTAGTCACTCCAATTATAGAGCTGCCACCAGTTACTACCACACTACCTTCTACTTCCAGATCAAAACCCAGACAAAAAACATTGAACAATCCTCCAGAGGGTTCGAAGAATCATAGAATGTCAAGACATACAAAGGAAAAGATGCAAGTCGCTGATGTAAATCTGCAAGAACAACAATTTGTTGCAGCCACGAATACCGTTGAAACATTGCCAAAGATTGAAGCAAAACATCCCATTCTTCCGCCACCACCGCAATAGTCTCCAATTCACTAGCTTGTAACATCCCAACACAATCTCACTCATCAAGAGTTGATGGGACTAGAACTAATCATTCCAGTGAATTAGCCGAGACTCATCGTTTTGACTTGAGAACCTCCTGGGTAGGAAGAGGAGAAAGTCGTCCTACCAATTGAACTGCAGAATTCGACAATGTCTACCAAGATACGTCAGAACAGAAGCTCAGAAAGCAAGTTCATGTGGAAAAGAACGCCGACAACGAAATTATTATTCAGATTGCCGCACCACTTGAGGACAAAAATGCAGATGAAGTAGAGGTTAACGACTTCACTTTGGTGAAAGCCAACCTTGGTAAAAGCACACGCTAGGCTGATGTAGATCTCTTTGAGGTTGCAGCAGTAAGCATGAAGGAAAGGGTGGTTAAAGATGGTGAAGACAAGGCAGCCCTCAAGGCTGAAAACCAGTAATTATGACAATACATCTCCAACCTCCTTCATAGTACTTCAAACGTCACTACCTTGCTTCCACAAATGTTGGAATTACCTACAAAACAAAATCAACTAAGTCAGTTGATTGTTTATGGGAAACACTTAAGAGACTAGGTAGAAGAGTTTGTCACCAAGGGTCGGTTCATACTTGCAGAGTTGTACCAATTGAGGTACAATGCCCACGACCTTTGCTGAGAAAACCAGGAATTAGAGCAGAGCATGGTAGTGAGGAAGCCTCGAGATGAGATCACCATTTCAAACTTGAAAATGGCATATGATACGGTCACTACAGAGGAAAACAAAGAGAAGCTTTTTACTTGGAGAGAACAACTCCTCTTCAAAGTAAAAGCCTGCGAAGCAATGTCTATAGAAATGGCTGAGTATAGAGGAAAGGTTGCAAGTGCCATCAAGTTTGTAAGAACTTTCGTGTCACAAATTCCTTGCCAATATCAACGCAAGGATGGCGAGTACGTTGATCTTGGTGACGTGCAGTCCGATTTTCAGATTTCATCGTAGTAGTTTCAGCGGTGACCTTTTTGACTGCAAATTGACTCAAGTTGTAGCCATGTCAGCAAAGTTCAATGAAGTAGCTGAAAAGGGAAGAGAGTTTCAGACTCAGATCATGGATGGCGAGGTGATGTTGCAGAGGTAGTGCATCGTGTTGAAAAGTATCAGTTATCCAAATGCAGAGACAGTTAACAGTTGGTTGGAGGACTTGGTTCCTCAAGTTGCTGAAGTATGAACTACCAATTAGGATGTCCTACCTTTTCCAAAGATAGCATTTAATACAGCAGTTAAACTTGACACCTTTTCCAAGTTAACTCGCTGTCCCACCTTTCATGCATGTCTATTTTTCGAGACACCTCTTGTACAGTGGAGTTCGTTTTAGTTTTAGACCAGTTAATTGATGTAGTCTTTCCAATTAACTATTAGTTACATTTGTTTAGACATAGGAATAAATCTTGCTGATTGGCAAGACTGAGTGTTAACTCAAGGAGATTTTAGGGTTTCCTACTCTTTTGAGTGTCTATAAATAAGAGCAACCTCGCTCATTGTATTTTAACCGTTATTACTATAACAAAAATGTTGCGCCTTTGTGCCTTCAAGCTTTGCTAAAGTCAATATATGTTCACTTTGTTCAAGTGTATTTTGGTTGATCATATGTTGTATGATTGTCTTCTTTCATACAATTTTCTGTCCCAAAACGTGTAATCATTGATTGAGTTTGAGGAAATAAATCAAAAGTACAATGAGTCTTTGATCCAAAGTCTCAAAGATCTTTCAATATATTGTTGTTTCTATAATCTTTATTTCAATCTACACCTCGAAAGAGCAATGAGCCTTCAAGGGAATTTTGAGATCAAGTTTATTGTTTGATGTTTTGTTCTTATAATCTTTATTTCAGCCTACGCCTCGAAAGAGCAATGAGCCTTTGAGGGAATCCTGAGATCTAGTTTATTGTTTGATGTTTTACTTTCATAAACTTTATTTTAGCATACATCTGAAAGAGCAATGAGCCTTCAGATGCGTTTTGAGAAAAAGTTTGTCTAAGTTAGCCAAAATGATTCGTCGTTACTTCTAAATCCTCTTGCTCTGAATTTACTCGAGGAGACAGAAGCGTTATAAATTTAGGCCTAGTTGTAATTGAGATTACGAAACCAGAGAAAACCTCAATTGCAACGCAAAGAGTTTTATAAACCTTGTGCTCTCAACTGAGATAAAAATATAGGAATTTAGTTTACTTTTATTTTTACGCATAATCAGCAAAAGAGGGAGCTTTCCCTCCTAATTTGAAGAGTAGTTTATCTGTGCATAGCTATCTGTTTACAATCCACACACCAGAGGTGTGAATTGAAACGCCAACAATATGTTATGTTGAACTTGCTTGCATGAGCTTGGGTGAATTATTATTTTGGTGAAACCTTATTGGTTGATATTTATATATATTTATTCCTTGTGTTGAGATTATGTGGTTGTATTTGCTAAAACAAGATAACCATAGAGTATTAGTATAATACCTAGGTTGTCATAGACCATATGTATGCTTACATGGAATATAAATTATGAGAAATGATATTATATTGAAGTACTATATTGAAGATGTCAATTTGCACTACTATTTGTACATGTGTGGTTAATTTGGTTGTTCCTGGGGCTAGGATAATCCATGGATGGGAGTAACCGAGTTGGTCAGTTAGAACACTTAGATATATCATCACCTTATGGGTTGGATTATGTTATAGAGTATTTGTGGTCATTTACCAAATCGAGCTAAGGGGTGGGTGAACATGTTGGCGTTTCAATTAGCACCTCTGGAATGCTTATTGGAAACAGTCGGCTATTGCAAGTGTTATAGTACTGCTCCTTCGGATTATAGAGAGGAAGATCCCTCTTTGCTGATGTATGCGTAAAAAAGTACTAAGGTTCCTATCTTTTTTACTTAGCAACAAGACACAAGGGTGCATAAACACAATGTGTCGTAGCTAAGTTTTTCTCTAGTTTCTGCAGATCTTTCTTTGCTGATGTATGCGTAAAAAAGTACTAAGGTTCCTATCTTTTTTACTTAGCAACAAGACACAAGGGTGCATAAACACAATGTGTCGTAGCTAAGTTTTTCTCTAGTTTCTGCAGATCTTAACTACGACTAAACTAGCTTTTAATCTATCCTATCTCCCCAAGATTAACAGAGAATGAGGGTATAGGAGCGGGAATGGGTGGTTCAATCACTTGGTCGAATCAATCTCTCAGGATGCATCCGAAGGTTCTGAACTCTCGGATTCATACTGAAATCAAATCCACACAAGTAATCCTTATGGTAACTTATATTTCAGGATTCCCAAGGAGGTACCAAAACCTTTCTGAGGTGTAGGCTGAAAAGTAAATCACAAGAAACAACAAAAGGACGATAATCTTATCTCCTAAATTTCCAAGGAGGCACCAAGGCCTTTCCGAGGTGCAGATTGAAAATAGACTATTAAACACAACACACAATGATAAAACCTTGAGACTTTTGGATCAAAGGCATGGTAACTCTCTTGATTTATTATCAAAATACTTCACCAAAGAATACACGTTGGGACAGCAGCTTATCTCGAAGAGATAATCACACATGCTGCAATCAAACCAATGATACATGAACAAATATTGGACACACCTATCTGAGTAAAGAGAGCACAAGCTGTACTTGGTGCTTAACTACAACAAATACGATCCAAGAACATATACTAAGTGAACAATATGAAGGAAAAATTGCTCAACGTTTAGCTGTCGTGAAGTAAAGTTAAGAAAATAATGAGCCTAAGGCTCTTATTTATAGAAATCAAAGAAGTAGGCAATCCTAAAGTCTCCTTGAGTTAACATGAATTCTTGTCAATCAATTAGCAAGATTTATTCCTAAGAAAGGGGAACAGACAGTTAACAGGAAATCTACTTCAATTAACTGAAACTAAACAAAGAATCAACTGGAAACTACTTCAGTTGACTGAAACTAAACTAAAGGTGAACTTTAATACAAAGTATGCCTCCAAAATAGACATCCATGTTTAGTGGAGATCTGAGATCCACAAATTATGGAAGTCAAATTAGACATCCTCAATTAGTGGGATCTGACATGCATGATCAATGGAACCTAGAGTTAACTTGGAAAGGGGCATCAAGTTAACTCTAGTCACATTTAATGCTATTTTAAGTTGACTTGGAAAGAGGCATCAAGTCAACTTTAAGTGCCATTTCGAGGGTAGGACGTCCCAACTAGGTGTCTAACACCTCATCGTCTTGAGTCAACAACTCCTTTGACCAGTCGTTGACTATCTCTTGGTGCTTCAGTCTTCTGTGCAGCCACGTCATCCAGCCTTGTTAGTATGGAATGTGGAAGGTAATGTGGTAGTAACCGATGGTGGCTCTGTGTTGGGAATGACTACCTTTCGCATCCGGCTATACATTTGAAAAACTTGACTATTGACTGTAAACATGGATATGTTCAAATAACTACTGAAAACCCTTAAAAATAGCCACTCACCGAAAAGTATTTTTCCGGAAAAAATCTGACACATAGGTTTTGTTTGTGCTTCAATGTTGAACAAACCCAGTTCCTAAGATTTTTTATTCTGAGACTTTTCTAGAAAAATCCCTAAAAATAGGGGCAGCAAGTTTGTTGTTTTTGAAAAATTTGAAGAGATGGGTTTCACTAAAAAATTATGCTAATCATACCCAGTTGGCTAGATCTGTGATACCCTGCTGTTTACTATGACATGCGAGAATTTTAGACGAAAAAGAAGATGAGAGGAAAAATAGAAGTTATTGCTGCCTTCTCTGAGAAAATTCTTTGTTGGATGCAACCTCTGAAAAGACAAACTTTCCCTGTCACTAATCTTCGAAAAATCATGAACGTTTGAAAAACCTTCTTCAGATCTTCAAAAATGTCCTTGGAGAGCTTATTGTTGTTCAAACCCTCAACCTGGAAAAGGAAATGAGCATAATGGATGCCTAGGCCTGATCATATAGAGATTCAAACTTGAATCCTTCAAAAAGGGACGACAACTCATGATTTGGCCTAATTTTGAGTTGTCATCACCAAATCCCACTGATTTTGGGGTTGTTTGAACCAATTGCCTCCAAAATTTCTTTCCTTTGTCAACAAGATTTGCTTTATCTTGACTAGGCGTACATTTTCAAGGTTGAGTTCTTTTTCATCACTTTTTCATGTTTGAATGACCCCTATTTGATCCTCGTTCCAGGTTAATCAGTCAATTCTGAGCCGATGCTAATAGATTCACTGTGAAGTTGGGTCCGTGCTAAAGAACTGTTCCTGGGAGGTGTTAAATTGAAAAACTAAGTTTAAAGCCACAAAAGGCTGGGCGCCTTTCTTTAGGAAGGGCGCTTTTGGCCTTGCCTTAGCCAATTTTTGATATCTGCTTTTCAACTTATTCATTCAAACCTCCTGTACCCTGATTTGAAATTCCCGTTGATAAGTGAGTCGGACAATCATGTTTGATGATTCATCAAGTGACCAGCTCAGTCCTGCAAAGGATGGCTGGTATTTTAGTTTATGGAAGTCAGTTTAAGGTCCTTGAAAGCAAGGGCGCCCCTGGCCAACAAGGGCGCTTTTGCTCTTTTTGCCATTAATTTTCACCTTGGAAACTGCTCTAGTTTGATCTTCACCCCAGGTTGATTGCCTCATCGGATTCCCGTGCTAACAGCTTCGTTGTTGAGATTGACCCAAATGGTGAAGGTCATCCTGGAGAACCTTCTACCATCTGATAGCATTTAAGGGCCCAAAAGAAA